>MCJB01026265.1:788-167693 GCA_002018475.1 Nicotiana obtusifolia
CCTCCCCTCTTCCGCAGCTTTCATTTGTAAATATCTTTGTTTATCCCTAGGGTGTTTCAATATGTGCCTAGTTAAACTACCCGTACCGCTATGGTTGCCAGTATATTTATGAGCCAACAAAGACCCACAACTTTTACACTTCGCCTTATTTTCTTCTCTTAGTTGAGTAAAAAAGTTCCAAAAGATAGTTTCCTGCTAACATCTTGCGTCGTTCTTTTTCAGATTGAGTTGTGATAATCTTGGATTTCAAACCTTAGCAAGTAGTGAGTTAGGGGTGTCAAATGGGCGGATGGAGCTGATATTGGACATGTCAAATTTGGTTGAGTCAATAAATGAGTAGGCTAATGACTAATCCAAAAGTTATTTGGACTGAAATGAGTTGGGTCAAGATGAACTAAAATTTAGACCATAATCCAACTCGCCCAACTCTTGTCAAGCTTTAGTTGACGTGTGTTGTTTTCTTATGAATTGTTTAATTACCAAATAAGGCTTTTTTTTCTTTTGTTATGGTCATATATAACATATTAAACAAAAAAGAATTATTTTAAATATATTTTAACAAAGTTGCTTATGGATCAATTTGGGCTAAAAAAACCCCAACCTTAGATAAGCTGAGATGGGTTGGATCAGGTCAAGATGTGCTGAATTCAACAATGGGTGAGTCATGAGTAGTCCAACCTAAGACTGCTTTGTGGGCCGGGCCTGGCCCAGAACCGGCTCGGGCCCGCGGTCCTGGTGGGCCAAACGGGCCTCGTGGGCCGGTCCTAACGGGCCTGGCCCCTAGCGGTCCTACAGCCCGTGACGGGCCGGTCTTAACACGAAGCCCACCAGGCCTAACGGGCTTGGGCCTGGCCCAACGGTAAAATTTCAAAAAAAAAATTTTTTTTTTTAAAAAATGGCCAACGGCCAGATTTTTAAAATCTAGCCGTTGGGCCATTATTTTGACAGTTTATTGTTCATAAAATAGCCATTTTGGCCCCCAAACTTTATTTTAACCCCAAACTTTTTATAAATATACTTTTTACCTATTCTTAACTATAAATACCCTCTCATTCTTTCATTTTTACTCACAAATTCTCTCAATCTCTCTCTAATTATTTCCATAATTGCTTACTTTATTATTCCAATTTCGTGAAAAATTGTCAAGTTGGTGAATTGAAGTATTTAAGTCTTCAAGTCTTCAACGATATTCAATTTTCAAGAAGTTGTTCGTCAATTCGGTAAACTCTTTCCAACTCTTTAATTTTTAATATTGTTGTTGTGTTTGTTTTATTTAGTGTAATTATAATTAATATGGATTTTTCATTGAAAAAAATGTTTGGTGGTAAGGGCAAGGGAAAATCAAAAATTGGTCAATCTAGTAGCCAAGCTACTCCTCCTCCCCCTGTTACCCGTCCTCATCCACCTATTATTCTAGATAGTGATCAACCTTGTTTTCAATTTTCGGATAGTCAATTTTGTCATGATGTTGCACCGGGTCATCAATTAGATGAACAAACGATGAACGATCTTTATCCTAATGAAACTATATTCGAAAATGATGATTTAGATGAAACCCAACCGGATTTAGATGATACACCTACTAGTCCTATTAATAACCCAACTGATGCCTCGCCTGACCCTCCTGTAGTAACCCCTACATTTGATAGAAGACCTCCTAGACGGGCCGAAACATCTTTTGTTTGGAACTTTTTTACTCAACTAAGAGAAGAAAATAAGGCGAAGTGTAAAAGTTGTGGGTCTTTGTTGGCTCATAAATATACTGGCAACCATAGCGGTACGGGTAGTTTAACTAGGCACATATTGAAACACCCTAGGGATAAACAAAGATATTTACAAATGAAAGCTGCGGAAGAGGGGAGGAATGTAGATAATTCGGTTCACCCTAGTGCAGGTTCAAATGTAGTCCAACTGGGAATTAACACCGTCACTGGTGGAATTTTATATTACGATCCAAATAAGGATCGTGAAGAATTAGCAAAAATGGTAACTGTTATGTGCTTACTATATAGCTTTCCTTCTAACCCCCATTTTGTACAATATTAGAAAAGTTTATAACCCTACTTGTAAAGGATGGCCTCGTGCAACCGTAAAGGCCGACATTTATAAATATAAGCACAAATATGAACAATATTTACGATATCTATTTACTCATATAGATTGTCGCATTGCTATTACTATGGATATAGGTAGAAGTGCCAATGACTATGACTATCTAACTGTTACAAGTCATTGGATAGACGAGGATTGGATAATGCAAAAATGCATTATTGCGTATAAAATTATTAACTCACGCCACACAAGTAAATTTATTGCTAGCACAGTGTCAGATATTTGTAGATATTTTTGTATTAGAGATAAAAAAATGTCTGTTACAATGGATAATGCCTCTAGTAACACCAATGCAATAGGCATGCTTACAAGTACTTTAAATCCCGCATTTTCTAATATTTTTCATGTTAGGTGCATTTGTCATATTTACCATTTAATTGTTGGTGACGGTATGAAAAAGTTAAATATAGAAATTAAAAAGGTAAAAATGGCTCTTAATTGGCTATTTTACTCAAACCGTAGAAGTAGACTAAGAGAATATTTTAAAAAATATGATGAATTTGGCCTTAGCGAAAGAAAGGTTCCTAAACCTTGTCCAACTAGATGGAACTATATGTATGAAAGTCTAGTTGTCGCCTACGAATATAGAAACCCAATTAGCGTAACCTACAATGCTCGTGTAGGTGGTGGTGATGACGACGACGACGAGCACCTAACTAACCAAGATTGGACTAACGTTAAAATTCTTATAGATTTTTTAGAACAATTTTCAATAGCAACAAACGAATTATCTGGGCAGTACTATCCTACTATTTCTAACTGTTTAGTTTATATTGCTGCACTTGCAGATTTATTTGATCAATTTTCAGAGGGTGGGGTAATTTATGAAGTTGCTATTGATTCTATGAAAGAAAAGTTTAAAAAATATATTTTCCCTATCCCCCCTATTTTTGGCGTTGCCGCACTGTTAAACCCTACAATGAAATTAGGAGGTTCACAGTTTTGGTATTCTAGAATTTATAAGTCTTTATCACTTTCACCTGAGGAATTTGCTACACTTGGGGATGCACAAGCCTCAATTAAAGTAGATGCACAAATAATTTATAATGCATATCAAACTGCCTTAGATCATGCTAGACCCAATATTCCAACTCCTACTTCGTCTACTTCACGATCAACTAAAAGAACTGCTGGCCTAAAGGCCCTCAGTGCTTGGACGGAGTTCAGGGTTTCTCAAGGTGAGAATATTGGTGATAGTTCACAACTAAATGAGCTTCAAGTGTATTTGTCGTATGGACTTGAATCAGAGAATCCCGACGGCTCCTTCGACGTTTTGGAATGGTGGAAGGACAAACAAAAACACTATCCGGTTCTCTCAAGGATGGCTCGAGATATTTTAACCATTCAAGCTTCAACGGTGGCATCGGAGAGCGCTTTCAGTCAAGCGAGACTTCAAATCGGTGATCATAGAGCGTCGATGAGGGAGAGCTTGGAAAAGGCAGTACTCTTCCGAGATTGGCACCGTTCGGAAAGAAGAAATTTCGGACTTGCAGAATCACAACCGGATGTAGACGAAGCTTATGAAGAAATGCTAGCGGAACTTGCGCAAGATGCGGCTTCGCCCGGAAGCGGTGATGAACAAGCGTCTTTTCCATCACTGCCAACGGAAATTCCTCCGGACCTTGAAGGATTTATGAGATTTGTTAGAGATAATACATAGACTAATATGTAACTTTCTTAGTTTTTTTTCCTTTTAATGGTGGTATTAGTACCTTGTTGTGCTCATTCCATTGGGGGGAGGAAGACTAAGAAAGATAATTGTTTAGTTTATTATATAACTTGTATTTTGGCACATCTTCCTTAGTTTTTTTTTTCTTTTAATGGTGGTATTAGTACCTTGTTGTGCTCATTCCATTTGGGGGAGGAATACTAAGAAAGATATTGCCCTTTTTTGTTAATGTCATAATAATAAAAATTATAAAACATTCTCTTGAATATTTCTTTGCAATTTATTTTGTGTTTAAATATGATATGGTATATATATATATTATATATCTAATACATATGTATATATATATACATATATATATATATATATACATAACATACATACATACATATATATGTATGTATATATGTATGTATATATATATATATATATATATGTATGTATGTATATATATATATATATGTATGTATATATATATATGTGTGTGTGTGTGTGTCTAATACATATAAACTCTATATATATTGCCTTATATATATAGTTTATATTTATATATATACAATATATACAACATATATATACAATATATACAAGACTTATATAAGGTAATATATATATATATATATATATATATGTCTATTATATATACATATATATAAGGCAATATATATATATATAGATAGTTTATATGTATTAGATAGTTTATATGTATGTAAGGAAAGAGGGATAGGTAAAAAGGGAAAGTTTTGGGGCAATATATATGTACAATATATACTATATATATATATATATATATATATATATATATATAGTATATATAATATATATAAGCTATATATTATATAAGGCAATATATAATTATATATACACTATATATACTATATATATTTATATAGATATATATAAGCAATTTATATTAGTATATACATATATAGTTTATAAGAAATTTCCCTAGATAAAAAAAATTAAAAAAATAGCCCGGAATGAAAAAGCCCGTTTAGGCCCACGGGCCCGACCCATTTAACCCGGGACCATCTGGGCTTAGGACCGCAGTAGGCCGGTTCCACTCATTTGGCCCGTTAGGGCCGGGATCGTTTGACTCGGGACTGCCTCAGCCCGACCCGCCTAAGCCCAGGCCCGTTTGGCCCGGCCCATTTGGCCCATTTAGGCCCGTGCCCGGACCATAATACAACCTTAGTTTGAAGGTTTGAAAGTTAAGAGAATAATTTTAATTGTCGATTCTTGATTTTGGTGTTATTCATAGTGTTTTAAGCCCTTGGATAAGTTTGGATAAGGTATTTGGACTAGTTTGTATGATTGGATGGGGTCTCCCGGGCCTCGGGTGTGTTTCGGGATAGTTTCGAACCACGTCGGAGTGTTTTGTTGCTGCTGGTTGCTGGTTCTGATTTTGTTCTTCGCAAATGTGATTTGAGATATGTGTTCACAATGATGGATTTGAGCAGGAGGTCATTTGTGCTTCGCGTTTGTGATTGATGATTATTGTTCGCGAAGGCTTGGGGCAGTGGTGCTCTGCATTCGCGACAGGCAGGTCGCGTTCGCGACGAAGAAGCTGGGACTGGAGGCTTGGCCTTCGCCTTCGCCTTCGCGAAGTAATGGTCGCATTCGCGAAAGGCTAGCCTGGTAAGGCATCGCGTTCGTGGGCCTTGTCTCGCGATCGCGTAGAGGATTTTGGAGCAAAAGTTGAGTTGCGTTTCACGAATGCGAGGCACATGTCGCATTCGCGAAGGGTAATGACTGCGGACTTTATAAGTTGAAATTTCGGGATTTCTTTATAAGTATTTCTAACCCACTTTTGATTATATTTCATGAATATGTATGAATTTAGACTTTTAAATTCATGATTTGAGGTAGAAAAATGTGAGACTTTTGGAAGATAATCTAGAATGGTATTTTGAGTTTTGACCACGAAATTGCGCATGAATGTTGGAATAAATTATATATTTGAGTTCGGGGTGCTATGTGTAATATTTATCTTTGAGAATTTTTTGAACCCGGGCATATAGGCCCCGGGTTGACTTTCACTGTCGGTACCCAGTAAGTATCAAGACTAACCTCGGGGAGTAGTGACGAGGTACAATCAAGACACTCACTAATTAAATACCCTGTGCAATATAGCATACAAAAATAATAATTGTTGAGTTTTAGCCTACGAGGTGATTGCCCAGGTTGCGTTAAGTTTGACTCGTTAATTCAAGTAAATAATTATGAGGCCTTCATGTCTCGCGATTTGCAGTCAGTATTGTGAAAATTTGAAACGATGGTTTGATTAATATGAGGTTGATTGAGGATAACTTTCATGTGGGGTTGAGGATTTGTTTCAAATTGTTAAATTACGAGCTTTTGAGTATGTTTTGATTGGTTTGCACGTTCTTTGGCTAGTTTTGTAACGTTTGGCATGGGGTTGAGATGTTAGAGAGAAATTAGGGCCGATTATCGAAATTCAGAGCAAGACAAGTCTCATGTCTAACCTTGTATGAGGAAATTCACCTACGTAGGTGCTATACTTGCTACATGCTACGTGTTATTGGAGCTACACACATATGATGTGACGAGCTTCGTATATATGCTAAGTTCTTGATTATGTCCTTGTAGACTTAGAATCACACCATGCTTTAATTTCTTGCATGTTTAAATGCTTTAATTTATGTTTTAGCTTGAGACTAGAATTGCGTATAGTATCGAACTTTGCTATTCTAGAAACTTGACGTGCTACTTGATTAGCAGCGGAAATTATACTTTTTCTTATGGATTTCTCCCCCATTGTATGTATTTGTCCGAAGCTTCTTGATTTCATAACTCGCACATTTATTCGCGAGATCGGTTGATGACCAATCAAAAGTTTTACTATTTTTATGGGATCGGCCTGAACGCCTCTGTAGTACGATTATGGGATCAGGCTAAATTCCTTAATAGTGCTATTATGGGATCGAGCTGAATGCCTTAGCAGTGTACTATTATGGGATCGGACTGAACGCCTCAGCAAAACTATTATGGGATCGGGCTAAACGCCTCAGCAGGTACTATTATGGATCAGGCTATATGACCTCGACAGTATTATGAGATGCATCTATAGGTCGGGTCGTACGACCTCGATAGTATAATAGGATCGAGCCGTACGACCTCGGCAGTATTATGTTATCGGACCATACGACCATGTCATAATCGTGTGAGTTTGACCTTGACAATATTATGCAATGCATCTATGGATCAGTCCGTACGGCCTCTGCAATATTATAGGATCGGACCATGCGGCCATGGCGGGATACTGTACAATCACTCTTATAGGATCGGGTCATTCGCCTCGACAGAATCGTGCGTAATATTCAATAGGGAGTAAACTTACGTATGATTCTTCTTGACTTGAGATTTGATATTGGTTATCATTATTTCCTTCGAGGAAGTTTATGGTATTTGATGATTTCGGAATTACTTTTACGTTAAGAATCATGTTAATTATATTTATTTGTGCTGTTGTTACTTATTGCGTTTCATACCTATCTGCTTTTATTGTACTTGATTATTGGACCACTAGTAAGTGTCGATGTCGACCTCTCATCACTACATCTTCGAGGTTAGACTAGATACTTACTAAGTAAGCGTTGATTTACGTACTCATACTATACTTTTGCACTAATTGTGCAGTGAGAGAGGTACATTTGATGGTCATCTAGGCGTGTAGGCGCAACTGCTGAGGAGACTTTGTGGTGAGCTGCATTCTATGTTACGATCTGCAGCACATGGAGTACCTGTCCTATTCGTTTATTATATTCTGTCTACTTCCTATTTCAGGTAGTTGTTGTAGTAATATTATATATTCTAGTAGATGCACATGCACTTGTGACACCAGGTTTTCGGCATTTAGACTTTTGTTCTTGGTTGCATTTCTGTTATGATATTCAAATTTATATTTCGACCATATTCGAATATTTAAGATAATATCAATACTTTTTTTTAAATAAAAACAGAGAAATTTCGCTTATTTATTTTATCACTTGTACTAAAATGTATTACGGACTATCGATAGGCGTGCTGATTAATTGTTGGCTTACCTAGCGGCAGCACTGGACGACATCATGGCCTATGGTGGGAATTGAGTCATGATATTATGTACATAGGAATGTAAAGACTGGTAAATAAAGAATCAAGATTTAACGTGAAAAATTACATAACTCAAAAGGTACAAATCTATGACCTACCCCGTATGATTTAACTCAAACTCCACTAAAACAAATGAGTCAAAAAAAAAGTTTTAGATTACAACTCTTGCAATCTAAGACCCTAAACCCACCCAAAATAGTACCACGATTGTTATACAGTATCAAATTACTCTGACATGAGAAACTAGAGTTTGCACGAGCTAAAATTGTTCCAAAGTATTACGTAATCAAGAGTATAGCTCGATAGCTTAATAAAATAAACTAATACTGAAAAAACTTGCAATGAAATAACTTGTATGAACCAACTCCTCAACTACTGCGTTTCACACTCTCAAGAATGATGACGGTTGAACACTTCAATAGTCAAGGTTCTTGAATTGTTCTTTTGCCAGAATACTATGTCAATTTGTCAGAATGATTTTTCTGCAAGGCTAAGGAAAAAATATGTATCTCACACGTTAGGCAAACCCTAAATATAATAGCCTAATATTTCAGAGTCCTAAATATGGAAGGACTCGTATTTCGTATAAAGATCTTTCCAAAATGCACATGCTTCTGGCTGTCCCTGAGATCATAAAGAATATTAGCACAATATTTATTATCTTAGTTAATCAGAATATATGTGCAAAGGAGTTTCTTGTTCTGCCTGTGAGACTCTGGTTCTTAGCACATGTTCAATGCGCATTCGTTAATCATCAAAACCTGTAACTCAACAATTTCTTCCGGTTTTGATAATGACAAATAATGCGCTTATGAACCAGGAATATATCATGAACTTAAAGATGCTTCATGTTCAGACACACACAAGTAAGAGGATCATCTTTTTGGCTTGACTGTATACCAATCATAATCATAAGTACCCTCTATCATCTTCCATTTTTTTGGCATCATCAAAAAGCTACAAAGCTGAGAAAATGATCTGATAACATTTAGCAATACTAAGCTCATACTACAAGCACAAAGAGAACCATTCCATATTGCATTAACCTAATAATATTAACCATCCCAAAGACAAAGTGAGAGAAGACAAGTAAAAATATACATTAGATAGTGCCAAATTAAGCAGGTGGCCCAAGTCAAAATAGAAAAGGAGCAAAAATAGTGCAAACGTTACTACTTACAACCAATAAGTAGAATATCCAAACAAAAAGATAGGCCACCTAGACTGAAACCTAGACAAGACATGGACACAAGGAACATGGTCACTGCTTGAATGTGGAAGGGGTCAAGGGTGGTAATCTACTAAGCATGTTCCTATCAATCTCTCCTCAGCTCCTCCCTGAGCTCCTTTGTATCCTTCAGATCATCATTGTCATCTCTAAGCTTTTTATTTTCCTCCAGTGCCAACTCTAGTCGCTTTGAGAGCTCAACTGCCCTATTTTTTTCCTGGAAAGACTGCTGGTGCCACCTTCTCTGGACTTGAGATCACCATAACCACATTTCATGAAGGTTATATTGTCCATTACATCATTATGGGAAGTTATATTGTCCATTACATCATTATGATTCCCATAACTTAACTCAGGAAGTATAATGTTGAGCTTGTCAAATAGTTTTGTCAACATGAAACCATATGGCATTGCATGAATAGGTTTGATAATATCCGCAACCTTGTCCATACGCTGGATCATCAACCATGGCAGGTTTATAGGCTTCCCAATATCCAACAACTCCATCACAACCATATCAAGCAGTGTAGCTTCATGTCTTTTTTCAAACCTTTTTGAAGAATACACGAATTGACAAAGTGGAACAAAAACCTGTCTATTTAGAGCGAGGTATGTCTCTTGTATAACCTTGTAAGAGGAAACATATCCCCGTTGGTGTTCTATTTGCTATATGTTATGTATTATGGGAGTAACATACATATGAGGTGACGAGCCTCATTGCGTATGCTAGATTTTGACACGTCCGAGTAGACTTTGATTTATGCTATGCTTTAATTGTACTACTTGAATTAATCATGCCTGTTTAAATGGTTTAATTCATGTTTTACTCAAAGACTATACTTGTGTAGATTACCGAGCTTTCCTATTCTAGAGACTTGGCGCATCGCTTGATTAGCCGCAAAAATTATACCTTCTCTTAGGGATTTACTCTTGTGTCGTACTTATTTGTTTGAAAGTTTCATGATGTCCCCGTCTCAGTGTAGGAAGCATACCCACTACTCTCCTACTGTGGCTGGTGAAGGGCTGATCGCCTCATCATTACACTTACATGATTGGATCGTTCGCCTCGGCAGGATTATGTAACACTACTCTTATGGGATCGGTCCCCTCACCTTGGCATGATTATGTAGCACCACTCTTATGGGATTGGGTCTTTCGCCTCGACATGATATTGTAAAACCACTCTTATGGAATTTGATCGTTCGCCTCGGTAGAATCGTACGTAATATTTCGATAAAGAGTCAGTGCATATATGAGCGTATTTGAAATTTGCGCTTAATATTGGTCATATATATTCCAGTCGAGACAGTATTTGGTATTTGACGATTTTATATTTATCCTTCTATTGAGAAGCATGTTGTATATATATTTATCTTTTTCGTTTCTACTTGCATTGCCTCATACCTGTGTATTTTCTCATGTATATTTTATTATTGGACCATTATTAAGTGTCGATATGGACCTCTCGCCACTACTTCTTCATGGTTAGACTAAACACTTACTGGGTACGCATTGATTTACGTTCTCATACCATACTACTGCAAAAATTGTCCATGTACTGAGACTGGTCTATCGGGTGGTCATACAAGCGCGTAGGCGCAGTTGCTGAGGGGACTTTGTGGTGACCTACTTTTTATGCTACGATCTGCACCACATGGAGACCCCTTCCTATTTATTTAATATATTCTTTCTATTTTCTATTCTACACAGTTGTTGTAGTAGTATTGTATTTTTTAGTAGAGGCTCATGCATTTGTGACACCCGATTTTGAGAATTTTAGGCCATTGTTCATGGTTGTCTATTTTTTTATGACATTTGGTTTTATATTTTGATCATGTTCAAACGTTGAAGATGATGTCAATATTTTACGATGAAAACGGAACGATTCCGCTTAATTATTTCATCACTTGTTTTAAAATTCATTATGAACTATCGATCGTCGTGTTGATTTATTGTTGGTTTCCCTGACGGTAGCATTGGGGGAAATCACGTCCTATGGTAGGAGTTGGATCGTGACAGCTTTTTAGAAATAGCAAGAATATTTTTCTTAAGATTGGAAGTGCTTACCTCCTTGAGTCATCTTCAGCATCTGAATCACTTATATCATTCCTAATACTTCCTTTTTAGTATTTCTTTCCAAATCTGACAGTGTCACAAGGCAAAGTTCAATGTCTTCATTTCCATGCTCTGTTGTCAGTAAATCCCATATACCCTTTGCAGATGTACATGAGGACAACTTGTAGAGCATACTCCTTTGAAGACCTCTGTAGAGCATATCTTTCACCTTTGCATTTTTCAGAATCAATTCAAGATCTTCAGTGTTGTATTCTTCTTCTTTCTTGGCCCTTTTAGTTCCATCGTTGTTCATATTTATTGGCATCCTTGGTCCGTGAATGGTAATTAACCATAGATCATAGTTAGTAGCATAGAGAAAGACTTAACATACACATCTTCATTCATCAAAATGATGTCCTTAACAGGAGGTCTTCCAATGAGCATCCCAAATGCACAGTTGATGACATATTGGAACATTTTTCGGTTCCTCATACTCAATTACTGCATACAGAGATATAGCTTCACTATCACTACTTTCCTCTTCTTCATTTTCACTATCTTCATAGGCTGCCAGGAAGGCCTGTTTCATAATCTCAGTGAAGACTTTTGCTTGACTTTTATTGTGATTTAGGGCACATTCTTTCAGTCTATCCCTTTTTTCTTTCTCAGCTCGTTCTTCTTTTTTATTCAATTCCCCACACTAGGCATTCTTTGACCATGTGGTTCATGTTTTTGCACTTATAACAATCGTCAAATGATGCCTTACCTATGGGCTTAGTTTTGCTAGAGCTTTCTTTCCTTGGGTTGTTTCTAGGATTCTTCATAAATTTGTTAAATTTTTTTGACAAACATAGCCATGTCAACTTCATCATCATCAATTTCACTTCTATCAGTAGACTTAAGGACCATGCCTTATCCCTTTTTTGGTCTTCCTTGCATAACTCCAGGTTTCTCATTTCATGAGTTTTCAAGTTCTCTATTGGTTCAGTTAGTGTGATCTTGTCCAGCTCTTTGACTTCCAATATAGTAGTGACCTTCGTTTCCCATGAAGCAGGAAGAATTCTCAAAACTTTTACTGGCCACAAATGTGTATATCTTTATTAGTGACTTGAGTTCATTAATGATGATGGTGAATGTTGTAACCATTTCCTGAATGGGTTCAGATATCTTCGTTGAGAACAGTTCGTAATTTCTCATTTGCATTTTAATTCATGACTTTTTTTACCTGATTTGTTCCTTCATGAGTCATTTGAAGAGCATCCAAAATTTTCCTAGCATTTGAGAAAGTTGATATCCGCTTGTACTCATCAGGATCAAGACCACAAATGAAAATTTTCTTGGCTTCAGTATTTTTTTCCATCATCCTGAAATCTGCTTCTACAAACTCAGATGGAACTTTGGGTACTTCCGCTCATTTTGCTTAGTGGGAACAAGAGGCCCCATATTGACTATGGTCAACAATTAATAGTCTTCTACATTTAGAAAATTCTCCATTCTTGTCTTCCACCAACTTTAGTATGTATCATTGAATAAAGGCGGTCTGGTGGTTAACTGTCCTTCATTAATGCCGGGAGGTGCATTCATTTTCCAGGATCTCTCAAGGTGTTAGACAAATGTAACGATCTGATAGGTCATTTTAAATTCTAGCATCTCACTTTTTGATTTGAGACCTTATATAACATAAATTGATGATTTATGAGTTGCGTGCATGGTTCATTTTGATTTTTGGAAAGCTTAAATGTGATTTTTCAAAGAAAAATTAATTTTTAAACTTGAAAATGGTTGGAGTTGACTACGGTCAACATTATTGGTAAACCACCTCAGATCGGGTTTTGACGATTCCGGTAGGTTCGTATGATGATATTTTACTTTTACGCATATTTGGTTGGGGTCCCGGATGGTCCGAGGCTGTTTCGGCGCTTATTTTGCAAAGTTGAAAATTTTGAAGTTAAGAACTTTGAAATCTTTAAGTTTTGATTGTTGATTTTTGATTCTTGATGTTATTTTTAGTGTTTTGAGCTTACGAGCGAGTTTGTATGAGGTTTATATACTTGTGTGAATGTTTGGAGTTGGGCTAGGGGAGCTCGGGTGAGCTTCGGGTTGGTTTCCGACAATTTTTGCACAATTTGCCGCAGCTAATGTGTTGCTGGTGTAGTGTGTATCGCGAACACGGAGCTAGTCTCGTGTTCGCAAAGGTTTATTTTGGCCAGGGTGCTTTACACTAAGCGAACGTGAGGGGAATCTCGCGAGCGCGAGGGCCTGGGGGGAGTTGGCCTTCACGAACGCGGTTGCCTAAACACGAACGCGTAAGCCTGGTAGGGGTCTCTTCATCACAAACGCAAACATAGGATCACGAACGGGGAGGCCTAGGGCGATAGCCTTCGCGAATGCAAGGAGGCCTTCGCGATCGCTATGGACATCTGTTGTTGACCTAGGAGAAAGCAAGACGTGATTCGCAATTACAAAGAGCACCTCACTCTAAGGTATATAAAGGGCTGAAAATTGAGATTTAGCTATTTTTCACCATTTTTGAGACTTGGACCACGAATTTGGGAATATTTTGAGAGGATTTTCAACCCAACTTCTAAGGTTAGAAATTTTTACTAGTTTTGATTTATTCCCGTGAATTCTTATAGATTTTTATTCCTAAATCTAGTACTTTAAAGTGTAAGAATTATGATTTTGAGAAAAAACTTATGACGGCTAATTTTGGAGTTTTGGACCTCGATTTGAGGTCCAATTTTGATGCAAATCACATAGTTGGACTTGGGGGAGGATGGATAAAAGGGAATTGGTTATAATTTCGAATTTCGACCATGTGGGCATGTGTTGACATTTTGTTGACTTTTTTAAATTTGATTAAGATCGAACCTTCTTTATACTAGGGTAATTTCTAAAGCCTACTTTGACTTATTTGAGTATTAGTTGGCTAGATTCGAGTGATTTGGAGGCTTGTGCCAAAGGAAATGCGGTTTTGGAGGGTTGATTTGTGCCCAAAGAGGTAAGTTTCTTGGTTAACCTTGATTTGAGGGAATTAGGATGTAATTATGTTTATTTTCTACGTATTATATATGTTGCGGGCACTTTATATGCAAGATTACGAATGTATATGCATTTTCTATGGGTTAAGCATTAGGGTAGAACTAGTCTTATTTATGTTATGTTATTTTTGTGTATCATGTCTTACCTACTTTAATTAAATCGTGAAATTCTTTTATGTTATTTATGTTGGTATCTACATTGGAATTGTTGAAATATTGGGCATCAGAAATTCTTGAAATATTAGTTGGCTTGGTGCAAAAGTGATGGATATCTCCCTTGTGATTTATAATACTTAATCATTCTTGCGGATGTTGTTTTTCATCACCTTGTTTGATACTAATTTTACGTGTTCTTGGTGAGGATAGTGTTAAGCATGACAGGCGTTTTCATGCTGTGAGGTTGAGAGATATTGTACGATGGGTGTTTTCGTGCCGTGAGGTTGAGAGATATTGCACGACGGGTGCTTTCGTGCTGTGATGTGAGAGATATTGTACGAGGGGTGTATTCGTGCTTGCGAGGAAGAGTGAATATGCACGACGGGTGTTTCCGTGCTATTGTTATGCTACCTTATGTTCCTTGCTTTACCGTGCAGTTTGAGAATTTGACTATGTTGTTTCGTGGTTGTTTTTAAAAGGTTTGTTTGGAGTTGTTTTTGGGAGAATAATTGTTGCTTACCTTAGTCATTTTTTTTCATTATTTTCTCGTTCTATATCTTTTCGTTATTATACTTGTTATCTATCTTATGATCTTACTTGCTACATTTCTTCTCATCTTATTTGTTATATGTAAGTGTTTTTATTAGCCTCATCATTACCTCCTAGAGGTTAGGCTTGATAATTACTGAGTATATTGGGTTGGTTGTACTCATACTACACTTCAGCACTTCTGATACCGATCTTAGTGTTGGACCTAGTGGTACCTAGAGGATGGATTAGCTTGCTAGTTGTGGAGACTCGAGGTAGTGCTACACTCTCTTTCGCAAGCCTTCGAGTCACCTATATTTTAGTCATATTACTGTTTATTTGCTGCAAAGCATGTATTATTTATTATAGACTTTGTATTCAGTAATTCTGTAGACGCTCATATACTTGGTGACTCAAGTTATGCAAGATATTACACGGTCGTTGAATTTATACTTGATATACTTTACTGAGTTTTTATATTTTACTTATAATTATGCTATTTTTATGTTCTTTATTGCCCTTTATTTCTGTTATTTGTTGGCTTGCCTAGCAAGTAGTGTTAGGCGCTATCACGACCCTTTGGATGGGATTTTGGGTCGTGACACCAGATCTTGGAGAACCCACTCTAATACCAATTGTTAAAGTGAGTGTTCCCTAGGATTTGCTTGTGTCCTTGGTTCTTTAGTTATGCATGTAGGAATGTAACGACCGGTAAATAAAAAACATAGAATTTAACGTAAAAAATCACCAATTCAAAAGGTAAAAAATCACGATCGATTCCGTAAGATTTATCTCAAACTCCACTAAAATAAATTAGCCGAAAAGAAATATTTAGATTACAACTCTTGCAATCAAGACTCTAAACCCAACCTAAACTGTACGACGACTGTCATACACTCTCAAGAGATTTTGCCTTGAGAAACTAGAGCTCACATGAACTTAAATTGTTCCAAAGTGTTAAGTGACCAAGAGTACAACTCGATAACCTAATACAACAAACTAAGGCCGAACAAACTTGCAATCAGATAACTTGTAATAATCAACTCCTCACATATTGCGCTTCACACTCTCAACAATGATGACTGTTGAGCACTTCAATAGTCAAGGAGCTCTAATTGTTCTTTTGCCAGAATGCTATGCTCTCAATTTGTGTGAATGATTTTTCTGCAAGGCTAAGAAAAAAATATATATACTCACATATTAGCCAAATCCTAGATATAATAGCCTAAGATTTCAGAGTCCTAAATATGGAAGGACTCTGATTTTGTGTGAGGATCTTTTCAAGATGCACACGGTTCCAGCTGTCCCTAAGATCATAAAAGATACCTACACAATCTTTATTATCTCAGTTTAAATAAAAATATATGTGCAGGAGATCTGTTCCTAAAATAATGCAGGGCCATATCGGTTTACTATTTTACTACAAGTTACAGTGTATAGAAGTTCGCTGTTCAGCCTGTGAGACCCTGGTTCTTAGCACATGTTCAATGGAGATTTGTTAATCATCAAAATTTGTAACTCAACACTTCCTTTTTTTCTTAATGACACGTAGAGTGTCAATGGTTCGATTCGGCCGGTTATTTTATCAGTTTGTAACATCCTAATTTTTCAGTTATTTTATTATGTATAATCAAAATTAGACTTTCCGAAACCGTCCCAATCATGTTGGTTTCTCTTCGGTATCGGTACGGTTAGGTTAATTTTCGGTATTTTTTTTAAATGTCAGGTAAAAATCACTAGTAGAAGTAGAGCAATAACATACGTACTTTTATAGAATTTCGCAAAACTCTCTAGACATTTTTACTATTTAAAGGATGATGAATTAAGAAAACATAAAAGATGGCCAGAGTATTAGATCCATCAACTATTTTTCAGTTGCATAAAAGAAACTAAGCAAAGACAAAGAAAATATAAATCACATTAATGAAAAGATATTAACCAAGTTGGAATTCAAGAATAAAGTATAGCGAAGATTAAGTATTCAAAAAGATAAATTTAAATCATACGAAAGAGAACATATTCAATACATTGTAGTTTGCTACTCATAATCGCTAGAATACCTTGTGTCTTGCTAGCGAATATACTAAAAATAATTTAATTTCAATAGGAGTAGCAAAATAGTTTTAGGAATTAGTATTTTGAGTTTAATTACTCGTTTGGATTTTAACCATTTTTATAATTCCAATGCTCAAAAAAATATTTAATGCTTTATTATTTTTAAACTTAATATATAAATATATTTTCTATATGTAAATTTATTCGGTATGATTCGGTATTTTTTCGGTTTAGTTTCACAAAATAAAAAACCTACCCTAATTATCGGTATGGTTATAGATTTATATAAAAACGTACAATTTTATTAAAAGAAACCTAAAAATCATTTCAGTACGATACGGTTCGGTCGATTTAGTCGATTTTTAAATATCCATTGACACCCGTAATAACACGTGCATTAAAGTTTTGCTAACGAAAGGAGTAACAACAGCAACAACGAAAGGAGTAACTAATTAATTAATGATTATATGTCTTCTAAAGGCATAACTGAGATAATGTCATCATAATTGGTTTAAGTGACAATTTTTTGGACTAAAGTGTCAGTAAAACACAAAGAGAGTATCTCTTTTCATTCTCTATTTATCCTTCTTGATTAAAAATTATAGTTTGTCCCCTAAATATTGATGGTTCATATAACTTTTTTTACAATTCAATTGGGTTGTAATGGGGATAAATGCTCAGCCAGTGCTTTACCAGTAATGCAACACAGTAAAATAGTTGCTAGCTCACACTACCCAACCCCACAAGAAAAAAGCTGTTTACGGTTAGGTTTTATCGTTTAGAAACATAGGATGCTTCTTGAACTTGTATCTTCCTCTAATGAATCTAACATTTGGGATTTGCATCTTGTCTTGTACCTCAAAAAAGTTGGAGGAACAAAAACTTAAAGATTTGGCTTAGTTCACTTATTATTGAACCTAAAGCCTTGCCATGACCAAAAAATCTGTGCTGGTGTTGCTTTCTCTGTAATAGTTGCCTATCTTACAAGAAACTAGCACCCTAGTTAGTTCTCTAATCTTCTATACCACTGAAAATTTTTTCTGAGTATTTCTGCCCGACCTTCAATTTTCTCAATCAACAGTACTGTAATTAAACGAATGAAGCTTGTTTTGGTGATCGATCACCTCTGCTACCAATTGGTAAGTTGGATGTTCGATCCACATGAATAGTGTTTGTAGGAATTCTAACAAGAGAATTTAGAAATGTAGAAGAATATAGCACTTGGTATTTCAACCACCTAAGGCATTTTTTTGAACGACCTATGTATAGGCATATAAATTTTATTAAAATTAAATTCATAAAATAATTTGGACTATATTTTTAATTCAAGATATATCGATCCAAATAAATATTATGGGCTAATATAATTGAATTAATGATATAAATCTGATATATATGGATTAAATAAATAATTCTTAATCCATTGGGCTAAAGCGATGAGTCCATTTCATTAAGCCCAAAATGTCATCTTCCTAGAGGCCCAGTTTGGTGCCACATGTGAAATGATGTGGCACGCCTAGTCAAGCGGGAGATACAATATGATCATGCCACGTGTCAAAATGACATGACATGCCAAGTCACATTAAAAGGCCAATGAAACCGCCCCACGTGTGCAAGTGACATGTTCTGACCAATCAAATGCGGTCTTGTCACACTTCAATTTGATTAGTCGAAAAGAGTTTGTTCTTATCATAACTCTTCCCTCCCACAACTATAAATAGGGGTCTTCATAACTCAGAAAAGACACCATAAGTTATAACAAGAAGGAAGAAAGAGCTCGTGGATCAAACGATGCAAATTCCTCCACAAGTTCAAGTTCAAACAATCAAGTTCAAGCTCAAGAACGAAGAATAAATCAAGTTCAAGCTCAAGAACAAAGAACAAATCAAGTTCAAGCTCAAGAATGAAGAACAAATCAAGATTCAAGGAGTACGGGTTCAAAATAAAGTTCGTGCTAGTTGAATTCAAGATCATCGTTTGTGGCAACAACTACATATTCAAGATCAAGCTCAAAGGCCCTTGGATTTATTTACTATTGGAAAGAAGAATCAAAGGATTCATAGAGATTTCATATTTTTTGAAATCAAATACTACGATTGTTGCAATATTTTTCGGTCTTGATTTTATTTTCTCGACGCAATTTCTCATCTCAACTTCTCATTCACCAAAGTTCAAGAACGTCACAATGGCTTCAAAGAAAATCAACTCCAGATCAACATCCACTAATGATGCTAATTCCAGGCTCTATGCTGATGTAGAACGCATCCTCGATGTTACCTTTGGAAGCTTTGGACCAGTTATGAGGAGCAAAGCAAGCTCTTTGGGACAACAAACACTCCAAGTGTCGTCCGCATCAACTCCTGTTTTTGGATCTTCATCCTCAAAAGGAGCAATATCCTCTACAAATGTATCCGAAGGAGGAAACGATATTGCTGAAAAGATTAAGAAAACTCTAGCTCTGCTTGACCTCTCCGGATCCAAGAACTCTATTATGAAGGAAAATGATGATATTTCAAGTGATGTATCTTTCCCACTTACACCTCATAGCGTGAGCCATTTGAGAATCAATCTGTGTGACAATCCATGCTACTCTCCATCATCTACAATAATCATGCAAGCCATGGTGACAAACACTCTGTGGAAGAGAAGTTGGCAAACTTGACGGAAGTAATCGCTGGCTTGACCAAGTGCATGCAAAATCAAGATGCTAGAATTGACAAGCTAACAGACAGGGTGAGAATCTTGATGGAAGAAGAATCCATCCATGCACCTGGCAAACTCCCAGAAGTTCAAGAGATTGATCCTCCCCCAGGACAAGTTACATCTAGTAAGGAAATTACAGTCTCTTTGGAAGGGATGATTCCAATCAATAAACTAAAGGAGTTCATTGAAGGGACTATAAAAAACAAATATGAAGTTGCTTCCAAGTCCTCCTTTACCTACGCAAAGCCGTACACTTCAAGGATCGATATGTTGAAGATGCCTGCTGCCTATCAACCTCCAAAATTTCAACAGTTTGATGGCAAAGGCAATCCAAAGCAACATGTGGCGCACTTAGTTGAGACATGCAACAATGCTGGGACTTATGGAGATTACCTCGTTAAGCATTTTGTACATCATTAAAAGGAAATGCTTTTGATTGGTACACAGACCTCGAAGCTGGATCTGTTGATAGCTGGGATCAACTAGAGCAAGAATTCTTCAATCACTTTTATAGCACGAGACGTGCTGTGAGTATGATAGAACTTACAATACTCATCAACGAAAGGGTGAACCAGCTATCGACTTTATCAATCATTGGAGGAATGCAAGCCTCAACCGCAAAGACAGGCTTAGTGAAGCTTCGGGCATAAAGATGTGCATCCAAGGCTGCATTGAGGACTTCGCTACATCTTGCAAGATATCAAGCCTAGCACATTTGAAGAACTTGCGACTCGTGCCCATAGCATGGAGTTAAGCATGGCCTCCGCTGGAAACGGAAAGCTGCCTATCTATGAACCTCGCAAAGGGAACGACAAGCAAGAAGTCAAGAAATGGAGCAAGTTTGCACCCAAGTCTGAAAACAAAGAATCTATGAATGTCAACAACATCACCTGTGAAGTTCACAACAAAGGTGAGCAAGAAGCAGAGTACGAAATCCACTTCTTTTCAAGATAAACCAAGTGAAAAGTTGACTCTAAAAGAAATGCAAGAGAAGGAGTACATATTTCTGGATTCTGATGTGTCAGCAATTTTTGAAGGACTCCTCGAGTTAAATCTCATTGAGCTTCCAGAGATGAAGCGTTCAAATGAAGCAGGTAAAACGAATGACCCAAATTACTGCAAATACCATCGACTCGTGAGCCACCCTCTCGGGAAGTGCTTTGTCTTCAAGGACAAAGTTATGGACTTGGCCCGTGAAAAGAAGATCGTGCTTGAAGATGAGAAGGCAGGTGCGAACCAAGTCTCTATTACCTTTGGCTCATTCAATCTAGATGAGTTATGCAGCTTAAAAGAAATCAAAGATGAAGAATTACTGGAGAATAACAAAGTCGAAGTAGACGACCATGACGATGATGAAGGTTGGACGTTGCTGACTCGCCATAGGCGCCACAAAAGAAGCCCACGAAATGAATCAATAAAATAACCAACAAGTAAAATGATGGTGAAAAGACCAAGGAGACAGACTCCAGTTAAGCATTAGAAGAAAGCAAAGGAGAAGGTGCATATCCTCAAAAGCCACGACATCAGTGACATTGGAGGAGTTCTTACTAAGTTGGTTCCGCACAAGATTTCCCGTGAAGGTATTGGTGCCTCTTGTTGCCACAGTGACAAAGGGGAAGAAAAGAGTGATGAGCTACCATCGACACCATCTTTGGAAAAGCTCATCGAGTCCATTCCTCAAGAAGTTAATGCTTGTAAGGAAAAAGTTACGTTCACAAATGACGATCTTCTACTAGGTGACACTTCTCATAACCGCCCGTTGTACCTGGTTGGCTATATGCCCGATGAAAGGGTAAATCAAATTTTGGCTGATGGGGGATCCTTATTGAACGTCTTGCCAATTTGTACTGTGAAAGAACTTGGTATTTTCATGAACGAACTCTCAAAAAGTCGTTTGATAATTCAAGGATTCAACCAAGGGGGGAAAAGAGCCAGAGGTGCTATCAGGTTGGGAATCACCATTGAAGATATGCAATTAAGTGCATGGTTACATGTGATCGATGCAAAGACTTCATACAACGTCTTGCTTGGAAGGCCTTGGATACATGAGAATAAAGTAGTTCCATCTACCTACCATCAATGTTCAAAATACTACGAGGGTGAAGTCGAGAAGAATATGGTTGCTGATGATGAGCCATTCACCGAGGCTGAGTCACACTTCACCGATGCAAAGTTCTACTTGAAGAACTGCATTGTGAAGGAGCTAAAAGTTGATGATGTCATGAAATGCAAGAATGACGAGCCCACAACTAAAAGAGCTGAGGTGACTACTAGTAGAGCCAAAGCTGTTCTGAAGAGGTGTAACCTAACTTGAATAAATCTTATAGAGTGGATATTGCGCCTTATGGCATGAAAGTAACACTTGCTCTCCAATATGTCCCTAAAAGGAAGAAAGATGAAGTTGAATCATCTAATCTCCAAACTAACATGCTAAGGGAGTTAACTCTTCCGGTAAAACGAATTGAGGTAGTAAAGTTGTCCTCAAAGCCACTTGCATGGTTTGTGGCCCAAAATCGTTTGCAAAATGAGGCACTCCCTATAAAGCGAATAGATGAAGGTTTTGATCCTAATGCTTACAGGCTATTTGCAAAAGCTGGATACAATCCCAATGAGCCGTCAAAGTTAGGGAAGCTCCCATCAGAAGTTGCAACGAGGCAACCAAGTGAAGGTTTGGGATACAAGAAGCAGTCACCAGTGCGCGTCTCCATAAGAAGGGCGAGCAGTATTATATCACCGTAAAACATGATTCTGTCATTTCTAACAAGCCTTCTGTTTTTGATCTACTTGGAAAATCAACTGTTAGGACTTCCGTGTTTGAGAGATTGGGTCCATTAAAGAAAGGGAATAAGTTCCAGAAATATTATCGAAATACAAGAACACCTGTTTCGCCCAAAATTCAGAAGATCTCTAAGGATTTCCAAAGTCTGGTTCCTTCTAGAATGAGGCGACAAACAAAAGTCATGGTTTCGTGTGATGAGGTACTAAAGGTGAAGCCATATAGTGTAGTCTACACTAAAAAACGTGATGAAGATGAAGAAAGTGTGGGTTCTTCGTATCATGTCACTGCACAAGGCGAGCACGGTGTTTC
Source organism: Nicotiana obtusifolia (assembly GCA_002018475.1). NCBI lineage: Eukaryota > Viridiplantae > Streptophyta > Magnoliopsida > Solanales > Solanaceae > Nicotiana > Nicotiana obtusifolia. The sequence continues at coordinate 23,540 of MCJB01026265.1, forward strand.
ATCTCTAATGGAGGATGATGAGAAATTGGAGGATGTTTCACCGTATTATCACATATCCTTCAATGATGGAGACCCTCAAGAAGATGAAGATGCGAAAGATGCTCCCTTAGAACTTGAAGAAGGGGTGAAGGAAATGATTGATGCCTTAAAAGAAGTTAACCTTGGCACAGATGAAGAACCAAGGCCTACATACCTAAGTGCTTTACTAGCAATCGATGAAGAAAGTACTTATATCGAGTTACTCAAGGATTTCAAGGATGTCTTTGCTTGGAGTTACAAAGAGATGCCTGGCTTGGACCCTAAAGCAGCAGTTCACCTTGCAGTCAAGAATGGCGCTCGTCCTGTTAAACAAGCCCAAAGGCACAGGCCGGACTTAGTTCCCTTAATCGAAAGTGAAGTTTACAAACTCATTGAAGCCGGCTTTACTCGCAAAGTTAAATACCTAACATGGGTATCAAATATTGTCCCTGCAAGGAAGAAGAATGGCCAGATTCGGGTGTGCGTTGACTTCGGAGATCTCAACGATGCGTGTCCCAAAGATGATTCCCGCTTCCTATTCCAGAGCTGATGATCGATGCTACTACTGGGTACGAGGCAATATTATTTATGGACGGTTCGTCGAGCTATAATAAAATTTGCATGGCTCCAAAAGATGAAGAGCGTAATGCATTTTGTACCCCCAAGGGTATTTATTGCTACAAGGTAATGCATTTTGGCTTAAAGAATGCTGGTGCTACTTACCAAAGGGCTATGCAGAATATTTTTGATGATCTTCTCCACAAGAATGTCGAATGCTATGTTGACGACTTGGTGGTAAAATCAAGAGAGAAGAGCGACCACTTGAAAGACTTGAGAATGGTGTTTGAGTTGCTCTTGAGGTACCAACTTAGGAAGAATCCATTGAAATGTGACTTTGGAGTTACTTATGAAAAGTTCCTTGGTTTCATTGTTCGACATCGAGGGATTGAAATTGATCAAGCCAAAGTGCATGCCATTTTGATGATGCCTGAGCCTCGCGATATTCATGAATTGAAAAGTCTACAAGAAAAGCTAGCATACCTTAGGAGATTCATCTCAAACCTAGCTGGGAGGTGCCAACAATTTAGTCGCCTCATGAAGAAAGGTGTTCCTCTCAAATGGGACCAAGCCTGTAGAAATTCCTTTAAAAGCATCAAAACTTACTTGATGAAGCCTCCAGTTTTGGCAACCCCTATACCTGGAAAGCCGTTGATAATATATATTTCAGCACAAGAAAGGTATGTTAGAGCGCTGTTAGCCCAAGGAAATAGTGAAGGGAAAGAAAACTCCATTTACTACTTGAGCAAGATGATGACACCAAATGAGTTGAATTATTTGCCAATCGAAAAGTTATGTTTGGCACTAGTTTTCTCAATCCAAAAGTTGAAGCACTACTTTCAAGCTCATGTCGTTCGTCTTGTTTCTTGAGCAAATCCAATCAAGTTCATGATGTCAAAACCTGTCCTTAGTGATCGATTAGAAAGATGGTACCTCCAGTTTCAACGATATGAAATTGTGTACATCCCTTCAAAGGCTATAAAAGGACAAGCGCTAGCAGACTTCTTGGCAGATCACCCTATATCTGATGATTGGGAGCTAACCGACGAACTACCTGATGAGGACGCAATGGTCATTAAAGTTCAACCTCCGTGGAAGATATACTTTGATGGTGCTGCACATCAGGGAGGAGCTGGTGCTGGCATTGTATTTTTCACTTCTCAAGGTAAAGTTCTTCCCTACTCTTTTACATTGACGCAACTCTACTCTAACAACGTTGCTGAGTATCAAGCATTAATACTTGGACTTGAAATGGCTGTCGAAATGAAGCGGTTGCAATTACAAGTCTTCGGTGACTCTCAGTTGGTGATCAACCAGCTTTTAGGTAGTTACGAGGTCAAGAAACATGAACTACGCCAATATCATGATTATGCTAAAAAATTAATGGGGTGGGTTGTTGATGTGACTATTCAACATGTGCCAAGGAAAGAAAACAAGAAGGTTGATGATTTAGCTGCCCTAGCTTCATCGTTAACCCTGCCTGATCAAGCGCAAGTTACTATCTGCCAAAAATAGGTATTACCGTCGCCAAACAAGGGTGAAGGTGAAGAAAATGAACTTGAGCATCTTGTGGCTGTTTCTGAGGCTGAGAAGGAAGAATGGCGACAACCCATTATCGATTAGTTGAGCTATGGCATACTCCCAGAAAATCCGAGGAGAAAGGCTGAAATCCGCCGTCGTGCACCTCGCTTCCTTTACTACAAAGATACTCTATATAAAAGATCATTTGAGGGAGTACTCTTTGCAAGAAGTGGATTCTGGGATATGTGGATCATATCAGTCTGGACTAAAGCCCCACTTCCATATAAAAAGGATGGGATATTATTGGCCAACGATGGTAAATGATTTCTTGGACTACGCTCGCAGGTGCAAGGCTTGCCAGTTCCACACAAATTTTATTCATCAACCTCCAAGTGCTACATCCTACTGTTTCATCACGGCCATTTGACGCTTGGGGACTAGATGTTGTTAGATCATTGGCAAAATCCTCTGCGGACACTTATACATCTTGGCTGCAACTGATTACTTCTCAAAATGGGCTAAAGTTGTTTCTCTTAAGGAGGTAAAGAAGGAAAATGTTTCCAGTTTCATCCGAGTAAACATAATCTATGGCTTTGGCATTCCTCGTTACATAATAATGGATAATGGCAAGCCATTCGACAATAGGTTGATGAACAAGATTTGTGATCTCTTTAGCTTTAAGCAACGTAACTCTTCTATGTACAATGCTACCGCCAATGGTCTAGCTGAGGTATTCAACAAGACTCTATGCAACTTGTTAAAGAAAGTTGTCTCCAAATCCAAACGAGATTGGCAGGACCGTATGGAAGAAGCATTATAGGCATACAGGACAATTCATTGCATACCAACACAAGTGACCTCTTATTCACTTGTCTATGGAGTCGAAGCCGTTTTGCCACTTGAGTGTCAAATAACTTCATTACAATTAGCTATTCAAGAAGGGATCACTGTTGAAGAAAATGCTCGACTTCGTAGCAGAATTGGAGGCTCTTAATGAGAAGAGGTTGGAAGCTCAGCTGAGTCTTGAATGTTATTAAGATCGATTATCTCGCGCCTTCAACAAAAAAGTTCTCCCGAGATCCTTTCAAGTAGGAGATCAAGTCCTTGCCGTATGAAGACCCATTATTACTTACCATAAACCTGTAGGGAAGTTCACTTCAAAATGGGATGGGCCATATGTCGTACAAGAAGCTTATTCAAGTGGGGCTTACAAACTGGTTGATACAGATGGCACGAGAATCAGCTCTATTAATGGCAAGTTTTTGAAGAAATATTGTCCTTGAAGTTGCAACGCTCCTTGACGCACGAGCCTAAATTGCAAGCTCCTGCACTCTTGGCCCGCATGAGTCTAAACTGTGTACGACCCAACACCAAAAAAAAAAAGAAGAGTCCGCTAGGTTGAAAACCTCGAAAGAGACGGTATAGGCAAAAGTTAGGACATAAAATAAAAAAAATCTGCTAGGTTGAAAACCTCGAAAGAGGCGGCCTAGGCAAAAGTTAGGACATAAAAAATAAAAAAATAAAAAAAATCACCCATTCTGAACTACAGTACGACTTGATCCTCTTCACCGAGGTACGTAGATAGCTTAGAGTTTCATTTTGAGTTCAGTCGCATAAGTTCAAAAGATACATAATCCCCCAATCGTTGTCCGAATGAAGTACAATAGTCGGGCCCTTCACACCCTGAGAGTAATCACTTCGATAGTGGGGCCACCTTGAGAGTAATCTCTCCAATAGTTGGGCCACCTTGAGAGTAATCTCTCCGATAGTCGGGTCATCTTGAGAGTAATCTCTCCAATAGTCGTGCCACATTGAGAGTAGTCTCTCCGATAGTCGGTCCACTTTGAGAGTAATCTCTCTGATAGTCGGGTCATCATGAGAGTAATCGCTTCGATAGTCGGGCCTCATTGAGAGTAATCTCTCCAATAGTCGGGCCACCTTGAGAGTAATCTCTCCAATAGTTATATCATTTTGAGAGCAAACTGTCTGATAGTCGGGCCACATTGAGAGTAATCTCTCTGATATTTGAGCAGGGATGAGTACCCATCCCCTCACACCCTAAGATTTCCTTCTCCATGCGTGAATCATCTCATTAAACAAGAACATATCCTTCTCATTTGACCTAAAAAAAGACAATAGAGTGAAGAAAGCACAAAAAAGAAAAATCTACCTTCGTGTCAATGCTCCCAGTTAGTCAAAAAGTAGACTCAAAGTGATTTGCAAATGCTAAAAGTGATGCTATTAGAATACAGAATACACAGTATATATAGATTCCAAAAAAGCGTCTGCATAGAACATGTTTCGATGTGGGACATTGCTATAATTAGTTTTCCCCAAGGGCTTGACTATCAAAGGCGGCTATGATAATTGTTACATATATGGACTCAAGTAGCATTCTTTAGAAAGGAATCATATCATCTCCTAAAAGAATTTGGCTTGCGATGACGTCAAGGGATAAGAGAATGGCAAGTTTAATTCTTGCCAAAGAAGGATTTAAAAGCCAACAAAGAAACGTTGGCATTATGCCACGTTAAAGATCCATGCAAATTCATTACGTGAATTTCTTTGACTCAAACATGTTTGGTTACTGTGGTTTTTTAAAATCAAAGCTACAAACATGTCAGCATGCTCAAAGTCATAACGAGGAAGAAAATATTAATTTCTTTATAAACAAAAAGGGAGGGTGATTATTTTACAGTTACTTCAAGTCTAATTTTTTAAGGTTTGACAAGTCTACACCTCGATAAGTTTTAAAATAGGGGTATTTGTAGGTATATAAATTTTATTAAAATTAAATCCATAAAATAATTTGGACTATAATATCGATCCAAATAAATATTATAGGCTAATATAATTGAATTAATTATATAAAATAATATATATAAATTAAATAAATAAGTCTTAATCTCTTGGGCTAGCTCATTTAATTAGGCTAAAGTGATGAGCCCGCTTCATTAAGTCCAAGATGTCATCTTCCTAGAGGCCCAGTTTGGTGCCACATGTGAAATGATGTGGCACGCCTAGTCAAGCAGAAGAACCAATAGGATCATGCCACGTGTTAAAATGGCATGCCATGCCAAGTCATGTTCGAATGTAATGAAATCGCCCCACGTGTGCAAGTGACATGTTCTGACCAATCAAATGCGGCCTTGTCACGCTTTAATTTGATTGGTCGGAAAGAGTTTGTTTTTATCATAACTCTTCCCTCCCACAACTATAAATAGGGGTCTTCATAACTCAGAAAAAAAATCAAAAGTTATAACAAGAAGCAAGAAAGAGCTCGTGGATCAAACGCTGCAAATTCCTCCACAAGTTCAAGTTCAAGCAATCAAGTTAAAGCTCAAGACCGAAGAACAAATCAAGATTTAAGGAGTATGAGTTCAAATCAAAGTTCGTTGTTTACCCTTAAAATCGGATAACAATTGAATTTGTTCGTGGTGCTAAGGATCCGTGAATCAGTTTGATACAATGCAAAATATAACGTAAAATGATTTAAAGATAATAGGCGAAAGGAGTTAACCAAACTACAGAGATGGGATAGCTGGCGAAATACAAGAAATAGACAAAACTTGATGAACCGTGTTAATAGCGATGAATAGTAATAATTATAGTATTTTCTCTCAGAATGTGTTGTGTTTTATAATGAAGGTTGAATGCCCTTCTTATAGGTAGATGAAAGAACTCCAAATAAGGTAAAAGACTGATTACAAGGCAAATCCCTTTAATTACGGGATCGAATATCCTAGAATAGTGGCTTAACGTCTATAACGGTTGAGATATTTACTCCTGGCGAGATATCAGGAATCCGCGGGATATCCGGTCGAAACTAACTTCTTGTTCCAAAACATGTCTCGGTCGGTAGATGTCGGTTGTCCCATCTCGATTACTTCTGATGCCCATGCTCGACTTGCTGTCTCTGGGTCGGGATGACCCGGTCTCGTATCGTATTCGGGCCCGACCCCTCTCGATCAATCGATCGCACTTGACCCAATACAGATAGTCCCCTCGTTTATTGGAGAGTAAAGATAAAAAATGATATGAACCGTCATTCTTCAAATACTTTGATTAAGTAGTCGACATATCCTTTAAACATGCCACGCAGTCAAAGCCATCAAACCATTTAACCCTAAAAAGACCTTTTGCGTGACGGTAGTGCTGTGACGCACATGATCATTGATACGAGACATCATTATCTGTCTCGTCTGCAGAGCCCTGTGCATTTAATGCGTGCATTTAATGTTTGTATACCTCGTGTTCTGAACCGCCACTTTTTGAGAAAGTATAAATACTTCTTTCCCTCTTTGCGTTTTACTGCTTTACTTTCACGCTGATTACCCAATTACTTCCTTAAGCTTTTTTCACCATAGAAAGAAAACTTTTAGTCTTCTTCACCAGAAAATCCCTCTTCACCTTTGTTTCCTGCTTTTGCTACTTCAATGGCCAAAACTTCAAGATCAGTTCCCCCAAAACAAACATCATCTGCCCAGTCTGTTGAAGCTGAGGAACCCTCTATGGAGCCTCCATTGAAGGCTTTCATACCAGTGGGATGCTTCATAGGCTCCGACTTCAAGGTCGAGAAGCCTTCTCCGGTTCCTGGCCGAGGCGAACCGGTTTCTGAATACGTCAGTTCGAACACCCCAAAACATCTTGAAAGGGTGAAGGCTGAATGCCATTGGGCTGACAAGGAGGTAATAATCCCTTCTCAGGACGAAGCCATTACCACATATGTGGAGGAATACCTTAATGTATATACTTATCCGTTCACACTAGGACCCATAGACCCTCTAATCATCGAGTTTTGTAGGAGATATCAGGTCACTTTAGGTCAAGTCCACCCTTCTGTGTGGCGTATAGTTTACCTTTTTTGTTTTTTTATAGATAAGGTCGAGGGAGGATATCCTTTTACCCTCGACCATTTGCTTCGATTATACAGTCCCCGGATGTTCCGAGGGGGGCTGATTAAACTAGCTCGTCGGGCCAGCAAGGCTCCATTCTCAAGCATTTATGAGGATAGGGATCGTGGTTGGATGAGCCAATACGTTCGAATTAAAACTTCCGACCTGATCCCTGCCGATAGTATGCCGTTCCCCGAGAAGTGGAACATGACACGTAAGTGCTTCTCTATTTAGCTTTTTTCATTTCTGTTTTTCAATGTATAACCGATGTGTTATGATTTGCAGCCGTTTCCCAGGCACCGTCCGCGATCGAGGACCTGATGGAATGGGTCAGGAAGGTCGTGGCCCAGAGATCTTATTCCGAGCGGGCCTGGAGAGAAATATCAAAAGGTCTTTGGGAAGCCAAGAACCATGGTGAGCTTCATCAAAATCTATATCTTCTAAAAACGATTAACACCAACACTTAACCTTTTGAAAACTTATTTTGCAGGCCTCTCGAAGGATGCCGAGCTGAGGTCGGCAGTTATCGGTGGGACAGTTCAACGTCCTCCTCCCACATCGGAGAAAGAGGGGGGAAGAAAAAGGAAAAGGGCTCCCGACCAGGCTGAGCCCGAAAAGAAGAAGGGCAGGAGGAAAATGATAGCTCGTAAAGTCACAGTCACTAATCCTGCCCTCACACTGAGTGACGACTCCGATGGGGAAAAAAGCCCCGAAGTTGCACATGACAAACCCCCTCGGGAAGCCCCTGAGCAGAGCGTAGAGGAAACCGGTGCCTCCTAAGGAGAGACTATTGAAATGGGAGCGAGGACCGGGGACCGAGCCAACGTGCAGGCGACTGCACAAAGATCCTCGGACATCCCCGAGATGGCGCATTCACCCTCCTTCTCTGAGACAACTCTCCAAGATGCCCAAGATGCTAAAATACACACGCCGAGCAAGGTGCCGGTCACAGCAGGAGTCTTCGAGGAATTTTTTGACGGGGTGCCGTCGGTTGATACTTTTGGCCTCGAAGTCCCCAGAAGGAGTCCCCCAGCCGAGACAAGTGGAGTATCGGCTGGTATCAAATTAGTGGACAAGTTCCCCGTACAGAGCTCAAACCCTGAACGGAGGAGGGTGATAACTTTTACTGTCCCTGAGGACGCCCGAGCACTGGGCCCACCGGTAGGCATAGCAAGCTATCTCCAAAGCTTGGTGACTGAGGAAGACCGGGCTTCAATGGATGTTGTGGATTGGGCTTGCCTATTTAATGAAGCTCAACAATCATTGAACAGGGTATGGTTTCTTATTTGTTTTGTACCATGCTTAGTGTTTTGACTTTGAGCCTATACTGACAGTTTCTAATTTGCATTTGTCCTAGTCTTCGGTGCTGTATCATGAAATGTTCCTTCGAATCAAAGAAGGAGTGGAACTGGAAAGGGATCGACGTCGGCGGCTTGAAAATAAGTTGTCAAGTCTCCGGGCCGAGCTGAACTTTATAAGGAAAGAGCACGCCTCTTGCGTTGATCGAATGGAGCAAATGGACAATCGATCGGACCGACTCCGGTCCGAGCTCAACAAGGCAAAGGCTGAATCGAGCGGATGGAGAACCAAAGCCGAGCTTCTAGCTACAGACAAAACGGCTCTCCAAGAACAGGCCTTGGCAGCGCAAGAAAGGATCGAGGCCCTGCTCAAGGACAACGAATTCCAACGGCTCCAATTTGAGTCGCTCAATCATGACCGGGCGGCCCTAACCAACCGACTTCAGGAAGCTTAAACGGAGAATGCTGCTACCAAGGCCAAAGTTGATGACTTGATAGCCCAGTATAAGGCTGACGCCGAGGTAGCTCACGAGCAATCGAAGGCGCTGATTGAATATACTCAATGCCAAGCTCGCCTTTCTGTTCTCGAGGAGCTCCAGGCCCACGGCCTCGATTTGTCTTCCGATGTAGCAGAGGCATCGAAGGTCGAAGATGAGATGAGAAGAAAGACCTTTCCCGAAGAGTACGAGGATGGCTCGGATTGATGTAGTGCTAATATTTTGTAGCCTGAATTATGTAAAGATCCCACTTTGTACAAAGTATATTTCGAGTTTATTCCTTGATTTTCATGCATTGAAATATCCTGCCTTAGCTAGGATTATAAATTGTGGCCGACTAATCAATGGTTAGCCCGGCCTTAGCCTTGTAGCACGTTCAGAACACATTAATAATTAATTTGGCCTTAGCCTTGTTTAGAGAGATTTAAACGATCTCTTATTTGCTCCGTTTTCAACCATTAAGCATATAGGAGTCGGGGCCATGCCTAAGTAAAAATTTGACCCTTATCAAGTAGACTTGATTCGGCCTTGGCTGCAGATTGGGATTGCCAAGATCGGTCTAGATTCCCTTTTGCGTTTTGTTAGCTTTAATAAGGCCTTAGCCCGATTTGCCGACTTCGGCGTTTGCCTTGCTAGGTCTTATTCCCCTGGTCTCGATATGCGTCTTTCACTAATATCAGTTATCGATAATGCGAAGATAATAAGAAAATCCCTTAGGCTTGAGAACATAATGTAGGCATCAAAAGTCTTTGTTAATATTCGTGTAATTGTACATCTTCATTTGTCGGGGGGAGGCAGATCGATCTACTCGGGTACGGCTCTTCTGACCGTTTGACCCTTACATCAATTCTTAGCGATCTTTATTTAGGCCCCTCGAAGTCGAAGTAAATAAACGAACATTGCTGGAGTTTGATATGATTGACCTACGGTAGCACGACATACGGTTGCCTCATTAAAAACCTTGCCGTAAAACCCAATTTGGGACAAAACCGGTCGAAGGGAAAAAGAGTGCAACGCGTGCTTTCAGCCCTAACACTTGGTGCTAACTTGCTTGATATTGATTTGTCCTGCATATGTTAGTACCGATAAACTAAGTGAAAAGAAAGTAAAGAAGGTGGAGTAAATTACCTTAGCAGTAGTATCTCTTTAAGTGGCTCACATTCCAGTTATTTGGCAGCTGCTTGCCGTCCAAAGTCCCTAGCTTGTAAGATCCCTTCCCGGTGACTTTTAGTATAGTATAGGGACCTTCCCAATTCGGCCCCAGTTTCCCTTCGTTAGGGTCTCGAGTATTAAGGCGTGATTCTTCTGAGTACCAAGTCCCCTGTATTGAAATGTCAAAGTCGAGCTCTCCGATTATATACCTCTCGATTTTCTGCTTCTGAGCTGCCATTCGGACCAAAGCAGCTTCTTTTCTTTCATCTAAGAGCTCAAGGCTAGTATTCATGGCTTCTAGGTTGGATTCTTCGGTTGCATGCTGAAATCTGACGCTTGGTTTGCCTTCCTCGACCGGTATCAGTGCCTCGGTGCCGTATACTAAAGAAAATGGAGTGGCCCCGGTACTAGTCTTTTCAGTCGTCCGATACGCCCACAAGACTTCGGGTAACATTTCCCTCCATCTTCCTTTAGCGTCAACTAACCTTTTCTTCAGGCTTTGAATTATAGTTTTGTTGGTCGACTCTACCTGACCGTTACCGCTGGGGTGGTATGGAGTTGACAATATCCTTTTGATTTTATTGTCTTCGAAGAATTTGGTTACCTTACTGCCGACGAACTGCTTTCCATTATCGCATACGATCTCAGAAGGTATTCCGAATCGGCAGATGATATGGTCCCATATGAAATCGATCACCTCTTTTTCTCTGACCTTCTCATAAGCCTGTGCTTCCACCCACTTAGAAAAATAGTCAGTCATAAAAAGGATAAACTGAGCTTTACCTGGTGCTCGAGGGAGTGGACCTACTATATCCATTCCCCACTTCATAAACGGCCACAGTGATATAACTGAATGTAGTGTTTCAGCAGTTTGGTGGATGATCGGTGCGTGTCTTTGACACCTACTGCATTTGCGTACAAACTCCTTGGCGTCCCTTTCCATATCAATCCAATAATAGCCAGCTCGGATTACCTTACGAACTAGCGAATTGGAGCCCGAATGATTGCCACACGCTCCTTCATGTATCTCTTTCAAGATATACTCGGTGTCCCCGGGGCCGAGACATATAGATAGGGGTCCTCCAAAGGTCCTTCTGTACAGGGTTCCATCCTCGGCCAAACAAAATCGGGCCACCTTTGTACGTAACGCTCTTGACTCTTTGGGGTCATGCGGAATCCTACCCGAGCTGAGGTACTCTATGTATTTGTTTCTCCAATCCCAAGTCAAACTTGTCGAGTTGACCTCGGCATGACCTTCTTCCACCACCGATCTTAGCAACTGCACGACCTTTTCGGAGCCGATTTCTTCGTCATCGACCGATGAGCCAAGGTTCGCGAGGGTATCGGCTTCGCTATTTTGTTCCCGAGGTATGTGTTGCAGGGTCCATTCCTTGAACCTGTGTAAGGTGACTTGAAGCTTATCCACATACCATTGCATACGTCCTTCTCTGACTTCGAACGTCCTATTCACTTGGTTGACCACAAGGAGAGAGTCGCACTTGGCCTCGATTATTTATGCTCCAAGGTTCTTGGCCAGTTCCAGACCTGCAATCATAGCCTCATACTCGGCTTCATTGTTAGTCAGTTTTATAGTTTTGATGGACTGTCTAATCGTGTTTCCGGTCGGAGGTTTGAGTATGATGCCTAGCACCGACCCTTTCGAATTTGAGGCTCCGTCTGTGAACAAAGCCCACACTCCCGAAGGAGTCCCCGATTTAGTCATGAGTTCTTTCTCGACTTGGGGAATGAGCGACAGTGTGAAGTCGGCGATAAAATCGGCTAGTACTTGGGATTTTATCGAGGTTCGAGGTTGATACTGGATATTGTACTCGCTGACCTCGATGGCCCATTTAGCCAGTCGGCCTGACAGTTCGGGCTTGTGCATGACATTTCTAAGTGGGTAAGTTGTCACCACGCATATTGGGTGACTTTAGAAGTATGGTTTCAATTTCCTAGAGGCACTCAATAAGGCGAGTGCTAATTTTTCTAAGTGCGGGTACCTGGTTTTGACTTCTCCTAACGTCCTACTAATATAATAAATGGGAAATTGCATACCTTGTTCTTCTCGAACCAGAACTCCGCTTACCGCTATCTCCGACACGGCGAGGTAAAGATACAATAGCTCGCCGGTCTTTGGCGTATGTAATAGGGGCGGGCTTGAAAGGTACCTTTTCAGTTCCTCTAAGGCATGCTGGCACTCCGGTCCCCACGAGAACTCGTTCTTCTTTTTTAACAAATTGAAGAACCGGTGGCTTCTATCCGACGATCTAGATATGAAGCGCCCTAATGCTGCGATCCGGCCTGTTAGTTTTTTTACGGCCTTAACGCTGTCGACGACTTTTATATCTTCGATAGCCTTAATTTTGTCCGGGTTGATCTCTATTCCTCTGTTCGAGACTATGAACCCGAGAAATTTCCCGGAGCCTATCCCGAACGCGCACTTTTCCGGGTTCAGCTTCATGTTGTACTTTTTCAAAAGTTCGAACGTTTCCTGCAAATGACTAAGATGGTCCTCTGCTCGCAGGGACTTGACCAACATGTCATCAATATAAACTTCCATGGTTTTACCTAGTTGGTTTTCGAACATTTTATTTACCAGACGCTGATATGTAGCTCCCGCATTCTTAAGCCCGAATGGCATCACATTATAGCAGTAAGTGCCATATTTAGTGATGAAGGATGTTTTCTCTTGATCATCCTTATCCATTTGTATCTGGTTATATCCAGAATAGGCGTCGAGAAAACTAAGAGTCTCGTGGCCAGCAGTGGCATCAATCATTCGATCGATGTTGGGCAGGGGGAAAGAATCTTTGGGGCATGCTTTATTTAGGTCCTTATAGTCTATACACATCTTAAGTTTATTCCCCTTTTTCGGTACCACAACTATGTTAGCTAACCATTCCGGGTACTTTACCTCCCGAATGGACCCTATATTTAAGAGTTTTGTTACCTCATCCTGGATGAAGGCCTGCTTGACTTCGGACTGAGGTCGCCTTTTTTGTTTGACCGGCCAGAATTTTGGATCGACACTCAGCTTGTGCATCGCAATCTCCGGTGGTATGCCTGTCATGTCTAAATGGGACCAGGCAAAAGAATTTTCATTAGCTGAAAGAAAAGAAAGAAATCTGTTCCTGAGCTCGGAATTTAAACCCGAGCCCAAGTATACCTTCCGATCGGGCGCGTCATGGCGGATCGAGATCTGCTCCAGCTCCTCGATTGTTGACTTGGTTGCGTCGGTCTCATCCGGGACGACAAAAGATCGGGTTATCTCGAAGCTGTCTTCATTAATTTGGTCTTGCTCACCTTCATCAGTCAAAGGCGGCTTTTGTGATTGCTATTTGGCCTTCTGTTGGAGAATGGTAGACTTTGGCGTCGCTTCTTCTACTGCGAACATTTCCCTTGCTGCATATTGCTCTCCGTAAACGGTGATGACCCCTTCGGCTGATGGGAATTTTAACATCTGATGCAAGGTCGATGGTACGTCCTTAATATCGTGTATCCAGGGTCTTCCGAGCAGGGCGTTGTACCTCATATCGCCCTCGATCACACAGAATTTCGTTGCCCTGGTAGTTCCAGCGACGTTTACCATCAGAGTTATTTCTCCTTTGGTTGTCTCCGATGCCATGTTAAAACCGTTGAGCACCCGGACCTCGAAAATGATCTGACTTGTTAGTCCCAGCTGTTCGACGACCCAAGACCGGACTATGTTGGCTGAGCTACCGGGGTCAATAAGTACGCGCTTTACTCGAGTGTCGTATACCATCATCGATATTACCAGTGCATCGTTGTGAGGTTGTGTAAGGCCCTCGATATCTTTGTCGCTGAAATATAGAGGCCCTTCCGTTGCATAGTCCCGAGTTCGTTTTTCTCGGTAATGGATATTTTGGTACGCTTCAGCACCGGCACCTGAGGCGCATCCGTTCCTCCAATTATCATGTTGATTGTATGTTTTGGCTCTCTTTGATCTGCCGGCCTGTCCCTATTTTCATAGTGATTCTTTGCTCGGTCGCTCAGAAATTCCCGAAGATGCCCATTCTCGAGCAACCGGGCTACCTCTTCTCTCAGTTGTCGGCAATCTTCCGTTCTATGCCCGTGAGTGCCGTGATATTTGCATACAAGATTAGGGTCCCTCTTGGCGGGGTCTGTTTGTAATGGTCTTGGCCATCTGGTGTCCTTGATGCGACCAATTGCTGAAACGAGGGTTGCTGAGTCGACATTAAAATTATATTCAGACAACCGGGGTGCCTCTTGGCGATAGCTGGTTTTCTCGAAGTTGCCTTTTGGCAACGGCCTCCTGTTCCTTTGATGGGTGTCGTACCTGTGTTCCTGTCTCGGGGTATTATGTCCCTCGATGCAATCCTTCGATCTTCTGGATACGGCAGATGCCTGTCTCGATTCGTCCTTGGCTCTCGAAAGTTATCCCTTTGAGGTCGATCAAAAGTTTTAACCGTAAAAGTAGAACCCGATGCAACTCCGACTTGGTCATCCTCGATCCTAATCTTCGACTGATATCGGTTGTGGATGTCTGCGCAGGTGATGGCCGGGTATTCAATCAAACTTTGTTTGAGTTGCCTAGATGCCGTAGAACTGCCGGTATTAAGCCCTTGGGTGAAAGCTTGCACGGCCCAGTCGTCTGTAACCGGTGGCAGGTCCATCCGCTCCATTGGAATCGAGATACGAACTCCCTTAATGTTTCGCTGTCCCGTTGCCTGACCTTGAATAGGTCTGATTTCCTCGTCTCGACCTTAATGGCGCCTGCATGGGCTTTGACGAAGGTATCAGCGAGCATGGCGAAAGAGTCGATGGAATTTGGTGGTAAATTGTGATACCACGTCATTGCTCCTTTGGACAGGGTTTCCCCAAATTTTTTCAAGAGGACGAACTCGATTTCGTCGTCCTCAAGATCGTTCCCCTTGATGGCACAGGTGTAAGCTGTCACGTGCTCATTTGGATCCGAAGTTCCGTTGTATTTAGGAATTTCGGGCATGCGGAATTTTTTTGGAATCGGCTTTGGAGCGGCACTGACCGGGAACGGCCTCTGCACGAACTTTTTAGCGTCCAATCCTTTCAACACTGGAGGCGCTCCCGGTATCTGGTCTACCCTTGAATTGTATGTTTCAACTTTTTTATTGTTGGCTTCGATCCTCTTTTCCCCTGTCTCGACACGCTTAGTCAACTCTTCAAGCATTTTGATAATCCTGGAGTCGATTCCTGAAGAGTTATCATCCGGTTGCACTATATTTTGCTCATTTGGCTCAGTTGCCACCTGAGGAGGAACGGTTTCTGCTCTGCCCGGGTTCTGGCTGCGGCTTTGTAATTGGGCTATGGCCGCTTGCTGAGCTTGTAGCATATCAAATATCATTTTGAGGCTAATTTCGTTTTCCCCACTTTGTTGCATACCCGAGTGGTTCTTCCCTCGAACACTGTGCGATGGGTCGGGCACCTGGTTAGCATCGACTGCTATTTGAGAATTGGCATCGATTGGGACTTCATATCCCGGCATAGCATCGTTTTCGCCTTGGCGGTTGATCTCGTTGCTGATGGGCAGTGAGTGCGACATGATCAATCTGTAATCTGAAAAATAAAGAATTCTGCAAAGAGCAAGCATAAAATTGTGTTTGAAAGAGGAATGTATCAAAAATTCACTAATATCCTTTGCCCCACTGTGGGCGCCAAACTGTTTACCCTTAAAACCGGATAACAATTGAATTTGTTCGTGGTGCTAAGGATCCGTGAATCAGTTTGATACAATGCAAAATATAACGTAAAATGATTTAAAGATAATAGGCGAAAGGAGATAACCAAACCACAGAGATGGGATAGCTGGCGAAATACAAGAAATAGACAAAACTTGATGAACCGTGTTAATAGCGATGAATAGTAATAATTATAGTATTTTCTCTCAGAATGTGTTGTGTTTTATAATGAAGGTTGAATGCCCTTCTTATAGGTAGATGAAAGAACCCCAAATAAGGTAAAAGACTGATTACAAGGCAAATCCCTTTAATTACGGGATCGAATATCCTAGAATAGTGGCTTAACGTCTATAACGGTTGAGATATTTACTCCTGGCGAGATATCAGGAATCCGCGGGATATCCGGTCGAAACTAACTTCTTGTTCCAAAACATGTCTCTGTCGGTCGATGTCGGTCGTCCCATCTCGATTACTTCTGATGCCCATGCTCGACTTGCTGTCTCTGGTTCAGGATGACCCGGTCTCGTATCGTATTCGGGCCCGACCCCTCTCGATCAATCGATCGCACTTGACCCAATACATTCGTGCTAGTTGAATTCAAGATCATCGTTCGTGTCAACAACTACATATTCAAGATCAAGCTCAAAGACCCTTGGATTTATTTACTATTGGAAAGAAGAATCGGATGATTCAACGAGATTGTACACTCATATTATTTGAAATCAAATACTACGATTGTTGCAATATTTTCCGATCTTGATTTTATTTTCTCGATGCAATTTATTGTTTATACTATATTACTATAACAAAATTTTTCCTTATACTAAAGGGATTCAACAATTTATAAATACAAAATAATTCGTTTTTCCCTATTTGGATAACAGTTTATAAGATGAACCCCTGGCTCCACCCAACTCCCCGTGCATGTGGAAGATAAGTAATGTTAATGGGGTGGGGTAAAACCTCAGAGCATAATTTAAATCCCTCTAACATTGCTACAACTTCAGCCAGCACGATAGAACATGTAGTGTATACGTTTTTATCTTGTTAAGGCAATAAATGTTTTGTTCTCTTCGTCCGAAATTAGAAATGTCTTCTCTTTTTGGAATTGTTTCAGAACAAAGTTCACCTTTTTTATTATAATCTTTTGACTATATTAATATTGTACGATAAAATATGTGAATGAACGGTAACATTCAACTTTATTTTTAATTTATATGAACTTTATCCAGTTACAATCATAAATAAAAAAGCAGCTTTAAGAATACATATCTCCAATAAATAATAAATTCTGACCATATAAAGTTAAAACATTTAATTTGGACAGAAATGTGGCCTTATCTTATGAATTAAACTATTGCGTCTTTTTCTAACAAAATAAAAACGACCAAACCAAAAAAAAAGAAAAAAAAAAAGGAAGCTATTTTGTCTTTTCATGCCATTAAAATATCAAATATTTTTTGATATACGTAATATCTCGGATAAGTGACAAAAATAAAGGAGATGATATTGCAAAATAAATTATTTATCAGATGACTTGTTGTTCCGACCCAATTCCCATCGGAGCCGCAGCGACGCGTAATACTAATTGTTAGGCAAGACAACAGTCACACAGTTACACTAATTTTGATAAAACAAGGTTTAATAAACTCAACAGCGGATATATCATAAATACCTGATGAAAACAGTAAAAATACTACTATAACTATCCCAAAGATCTGGTGTCAACGAATACATTGCACTACTAAATATCAAAATACAAAGCCAAATCCTCAATACAACTGTCAGGACAATTGAACAGTAATAAAGGAAATAAATGAAAGAAAACTTAAAGGTCGGCGGATGACATATCAACTACCTTGTAGTTTTCAAAGCAGTGGCGGGTCCAGAATTTTGTACAAGCGGGTTCAATCAGAGATCGCGGTAGTCAATTGTATAAGTGCACCAATAAATACCATTTGCGCATTGCTCTTTTTTTTTTTTTTTTTTTTTTTCCTGTTTTCACCACGTCTTCAAAATGAAGTCATTCTTTTTTTAAAATTGGGGAAATATTTTTTTAAATGTCTAAAATTTATCTATATAAATTAACAAATTTTATTTCAGAAAATTTAGCAATTTTAACCGAAAAGTGTTTAACCAACTTAAAAATTGTATTATAACTCTAAGAAATATAACGTACAAAGTTACAAACAAAAAACTTGGCAAAAAATAGTTTTAAACTAAACTAATTAATCCAAAATGATTAAAGAAAAAGATATTATACGCCAAGATGAAACTTTGAGTATAACACAAAACAATTTCAATATAAACTAAACTAAATCAAATTAAAAGATTACAAGTAATTTCAATAAAGCACTCTCATTCTTTTAGCAAAACTTATGAAAAAGAGAACCAAAATTCATTTTGTAGGAAGCTTTAAATTTTTTTGAATTAAAATGAAGTTTAATAAGAATAGCAAGGAATCATAAAAGAAAGAAGAAAAAGAAAGACAAGAAAAGGAACAGCAAGGCAACAAGCTAACAATAAACAAATATACTCCTACGACTATAACAAAAAACACGAAGTGAAAAATAAATTCAAATGTGTATTAAAATACACGTATAGCAAAAGGGGCAAAGCTTCAAAGATGCTTCAATTCAGTGCCTTAGCGTAGACTGCCAACCATGGACTTACTTTGAACCCACTTGACCGTTGCTCTGCAACTTCTGTTTGTGTCATGTGGGTTCAAGTACATTAATATTTTTCCCTTTCAAGTTTTTCTGATAAAATTTGCATGTAAAAATATTTTTTCGATGAAGCGGGTTCAACTGAACCCCCTTTCATACAAGGTGGATCCACCCCTGTTTCCAAGTACTGATATCAACACGGCTCTAGCAATCATCACGTCTAGAAATACCTGTATCTGCACACGAAGTGTAGAGTGTAGTATGAGTACAACTGACCGCATGTACTCAATAAGTAACCAATCTAACCTTGGGCTGAAAGTAGTGACGAGCTCAGAAGAAACAGTCAGAGACCAATATCAATAACAACACGGGATGTAACAATGATAGTAACAGTAAGTAACTCAAAGGAATTATCATATTCAGTCCGTTCACAATACAAGAATTTAGACATGCTTCCAAATATAACAGTTAAAGCCCAGCATAGATAGAAACTTTTCATTTACTAGTTAGCATGAGAAAAATACATCTCTATGCCTACAGGTCAAATATGCATGTCAAGTTGATGATTTCACAATAATATCCTCAAGTACACTCACTCTGAGCTTGCTCAAGATGCCCGACTCAAATGCCACTTTAATAACACGCACACAATCACTCAACATTATACGGGTGCCTGATATCAACGCCTCTCATCAAAGTATGTGTATATATTATTGTGTCTGCGCTCACTGCTGGCATGTCAGATTCCGAAGGGGCGGGTCCTGCCCAAGCACTAATCAAAAGCTAATATGGCCTACTACAGCGTGCAGCCCAATCTGAATAACAATAAAGCTAATATGTCCTGTTGCGGCATGCATCCCGATCCAAATAACAGTCTCAACACGACTTTAAGGCCCAACTCAGTCATCAACATCTCAATTCTCAAAGGTTCACAACCTCATATCACTGAGCCCAAACAGTGCCACATATGAAAAACAACAACAATGTGTGATGTAACAACGAATGATGAATAGAGACTGAAATAAAATATGCAAATGATGAATCATGAATGAGTTTATCATTACAATTAAGACAGATAATCTAAAACAACAGAAATAGTCTCATTAGGTCTCAACCAATTAGTCACATAGCCTAAACATGATTTCTAACATGAATCACAACTAAGAGAATCAAACAAGTAGGGAAAACACAGGTGTAGCAAGATATGATAGCAAAACAAGCCCGGTAACAGTTTAAAAGTCAAGTCGGAACATGATTACTCTAGTGCACGCCCACACGCCCGTCATCTAGCATGTGCGTTCACCCCAATACATCTCATATAACATGGTTCCCAGGGTTAAATACCCTCAAATCCAGATTTAGATATTTACTTACCTCAAAACACGCAAATCAGTACTCTAGAAAGCCCTTATCATGCGAATCGGCCTTCGAGTGACTCGAATCTAGTCAAAGCAACTTAATAACATCAATAAGAGCCATAGGAAACGATCCCACATAATAAAGCTAAGGTCTTTAATCAGAATTGAAAAGTCAACCCTGCGCCCACATTCCAAAACTCGATAAAATTCACAAATTTCGAATACCCGTTCAATTACAAGTCCAATCATATTAATTTCATCCCATTACATCCATAAATCGATCCTCAAATCATCAAATCCCTCTCTCCAATAACATAGTCTAAATTTCCTAAATTTCACCTTAAAATCACATAAACTAGGTGTAATAATAATTGGGTAATCAATATCTATATTCAAAATTGAATAATCTTTACTCACCTATTCAATCATGGTGAAAAGCACTCCAAAAATCGCCCTTAGCCGAGCTCCTTGACTTCCAAAATGAGAAAAATAATGAAACCCTTCGAATATAACCTCTGCCAGTCACTCTGCTTCTGCAGTCACTTAACCGCATCTGCAGTCCCGCAAGTGCGGTCAAAAT
The DNA here is from genome assembly GCA_002018475.1 of Nicotiana obtusifolia. NCBI lineage: Eukaryota > Viridiplantae > Streptophyta > Magnoliopsida > Solanales > Solanaceae > Nicotiana > Nicotiana obtusifolia. The sequence continues at coordinate 43,779 of MCJB01026265.1, forward strand.
AGCGTATTTGCGATCCATAGGCTACTTCTGTGGCCTCGCACCTACAGCTTATCCCTCGCAGGCGCGATTGCACCAGAACGCCCAAACTTCAACAATCCCTCTAAGTCCAAACATGATCCGTCAACCATCCAAAATCCACCCGGGGCCCTCTGGATCCTATTCAAACATATCAAGAAGTCCTAAATCACAATACAAACTTACTCGAGGTCTCAAATCAATCAAACAACACCAAAACCACGAAATGTACCCCAATTCAAGCCTATGACACTATTGAACTTCCAACTTCTAAAACTCGTGTCGAACTATATCAAATCAACTCCGAATGACCTCAAATTTTGTATGCAAGTCTCAAATAACACAATGGATCTATCACAACTCCCGGAACCAAAATTCAAACCCGATATCAATAAAATCAACTCCCGGTCAAACTTCTCAACCTTCCAAACCTTCAACTTTCTAACTTTCGCCAAAAAGCATCAAGCCAACCTACGGACCTCCAAATCCAAATCCGGACACACGTCTAAGTCCAATATCACCATACGAAGCTATTGGAATCATCAAAACACCATTCCGGAGTCGTCTACATAAAAGTCAAACTCCGGTCAACACTTTCAACTTAAGCTTTCAACTTTGGGACTAAGTGTCCCAATTCACGCCGAAACTTTACTGCAACCAATTTATCTAATCCAGCAAGTCACATAATAAAAATTGAACATAGAAGAGGAAATAAATAGGGAAACAGAACTACAATACACAAAATAACCGGCCGGATCATTATACTCATGTAATTTCTTGAATAGATAAAACAAAATAAAAGAGAAAAGAACTTCCAAACTAAACGATTTATCAGATAATCCGTATGTGGAGGTAAAATTTTCATGTAACGTCTAATTATGAGTCACCCATTAAATTGGTACTCACTTTTATTTTAAAAACTTTTAACTTGTGCTCAATTTAGGAGAAACTTCAGATCGATGCTGCTGCCCGCTGTTGCTGGTACTGCTTTTTCTTCTCCTTCTTTTTAATTTCCTTATTCATCTGGCAGAGATGGACATAGAAGAACAAAACTCCTTAATTACAAATGTTTGAGTGCTTTGGTATATTAAACGCCATCTAAAAGAACTTTGTTGCCTATTATATTTTCCAAATTGTTCCCAGGTATGTCTATTTTCCTTTCAAATTCATTGTTATATCACCCAACATGCAATTTGTTTGGTCTTGGTATGAAAACAGACATATGATTGTGGGGTTTAAAAATTGTGGCTTTGGGCTGGCTATTGTTTTGACTTTTGAGTATTATAAAAGTAACTTCAAATATTTATGTATGAAGTTTAGGCTTTCACAAGCTTATCTTCAAATTTAAAATCTAAAATAATATCTGTTGAAGTTTAGGCTTTGAAAAGCTTAACTTCATATTTGAACTATTTAAATTTTGAATTTTTGAAGATGTATTTGAAAATAGAATAACTTCATATTTGAAATCTGAAGTTGCATTGAAGAGATTGAACTATTTAAGATTCACATTTCTGAATTTGTATTTGAAAGATAAAAGAACTTCATATTTGATTTCTGAAGTTGCATTGAAGAGATTGAACTACTCCAAATCCGAGCAGATACACTTTGCAAAATGTCATGCAATGCGGGTATAATTTTAATGATACTCCCAAAAGTGAGTATATATGAAAATGAAGGAAAGTGCAGACCTAAAGTTTGATTTATATGGGCCCATGTAGTCCGTATCTTCACTACAATAATCCTCTATATTATCTTGCTCGAATAAAAGGAATTGTTAGTATTTGTTAAAACATCAAATTATTAATTAAGCAAAGTCAAGCCTTTCTCTAGGAGGAAGAGAAATTTGAAACGAAAGAAAGAATATGGAAACGAGTTTCACCAGTTCTAGAACTAGAATCTTAACTTTTACAATGATTTGGTTTCTAAATACCCAAAAACCTTTTCCTCCTATTTAAGTTTTGTTTACAGCCCAAAGTGTCACGGATTCACGGTCTCTCTATATAAATTCAAGCGTAGTTCCTTCAGTTGTCTATTGAATTTGAGATTTTGTTTCTCCCCTCCCAATAGCTTCCCTTAGCAGCAAACATTGTTTCTTCGTCTTGCTATTCGTATTATTTTTTGGTCATAAAAGATTACTGAGAGTCAAAAGTTATAGGGGGCAAGCTGCACTATAGCTGGGGATACAGTACAATCTACTACTTGACTAGGATCCCTAAGAGGATCACGATTAAAACTACTAACTGCTATTTAGCTAGGATCCGCAGATGGATCATGAAAAAAACTAGAAGTAGCAATGCAAGAGTTTGGTACAGAGAGTACGACTTAGGGCGGACGTACATCAAAGAGTTTATGAGGTGGATCAGAAAAACTAAGGTTTACAAGTCTTTTGACTCTCCACTCCTGCTTGGTCAGCTTTAAACTCGTTGAAAACAAAAGGCAGTGCAGTGTCAAAAAGGTGTAGGCTGCTACCACAGGGCAACATCCAACCATCTTGTCACGATCCAAAATCTACTATAGATCGTGATGGTGCTTAACGCCACCGTCAGGCAAGCCAACAATGATTTACCACTTTACTTACTCATTTTAATATCTTGAAATCATAATTTTCCTTAATTGTACAGTATCAAAAGAGTGAATAAAAATATCTACACAAATCTCAATAATGAATAACCCGAAAGAACCCCCAAAACCCGGTGTCGCAAGTGCATGAGCATTTTCTAAAGAGTACAATAATATTACAACATCTGTCCCGAATGTAATAAGACAGAATAAAATAAATAGTACAATTGAGACTCGGTGGACTGCGATGCATGGCCTGGAATGCAGCTCACATGAAGTCTCCCCAACAAGTGCGCCTACGTGCCAAGGTGATCATCAATGAACCAGTCAGATCCTGCATATTTAGTGCACAAGTGCAGGATGAGTACGTAAATCAACGCGTACCCAGTAAGTATCTAGCCTAACCCCGAAGAAGTAGTAACGGTCGGCATCGACACTTATTAGAGGTCCAAGCAGATAATATAATAATCCATAACAGGTATGAAGTACACAGCAATAGTGAAGTAAATCTGTAAATCTCATAAGTTATCAATTATTTCCTTTAAAGTATGAATTTCTCAATCTTGTATTCTACCTTAATATCTCCGAAAATCGTCAAGTGTCATCATCAAATAAACTCGGAGTACCATATAAAATGCCGGGCATCAGTAGAGATGTTAACTCGTGAACATTCGGGCTACAAGCGATATAATGCACGATTCTGCCAAGGTCGTTCGGCCCGATCCGGAATAATGTATACACTACCGAGGGTCGAGCGGCACGAACCATAGATGCATCTATATACTGCTGAGTCGTTCGGCCCGCTCCACAAAAAGATGAAGGAAGCTACCAAATTATAAGACACGTATTTACAATACCGTACATGGGTACAAAATGAATATAATCTTTACCGTTTCTCAAATAACTCGCCCACAACTCAAAGTGTTAAGGCTTGGCCCAACATATATTTCTTTCTAAATTAATTTCATTTATAACCTTGATAAATTAAGCCAGCAACATGAGTTTAAATAATTCAAATATTACGGGATAAGATCCTAAGTCTACCCGGACATAAACATGCTATAGCTATGTATGGAGTCTCATCACCTCGTGCATACGTAACACCCACAACTAGTTGCACATAACAATAAATATCACCTAGGGGTAGTTTCCTCCTCACAAGGTTAGACAGGAGACTTACCTCGCTCCGAAGTTCCCAAATCGGCTCCAAGACTTCTCTAACACCTCAATCCAAAGCCCGTCGATCCAAAACTATTCAAACAATGTGCAAACCAATCAAAAGGATACTCTAATACCCATAACTAATCAATTTAAACAATTTCTAACTCTGCTCAAAAAGTCTATAAAATCAACCCTCGGGCCCACGTGTCCGGATTCCGAAAATTTTCGTAGATAAACTTTACCCATAACACTACGAATTAAAATATATAACCTATTCCATATTCCATGTCCAATTTCGTAGTCAAATTCCAAAAATACCAAATTCTAAGTTTTCTACCAAAGCCCACAATTTTTACTTTTAAATCCCTTTACAAACCATATATTTAACTTGTAATAGGTGGGAATCACTTACCTTTTGTTGCTTGATGAAAATCTCCCCTTGAAGCTCTCCAAAATCGCCCCAACCAAGTGAGAAAATGAGGGAAATGAGCAAAACCTCGATTTTAAAACACTCTGCCCAGTCGACTTTCCGCACCTGCGGCTTCGCACCCGCGGGAATTTCCGTTGCAGGTGCAGTTCTAACTCAGTCCAGGCACGTCCGCATCTGTGGACACAAATGCACATTTGTGCTTCTGTTTCTGCGGCCAAGGTGCGCTTCTGCGCCCACGCTCCTGTGAACCATGTCCGCTTCTGTGATCAACAGGCCTCCCAGGCCTTTCCGCTTCTATGCTCCTTCCTCCACAGAAGCGACTCCGTTTCTGCGGTCGAACCACCACAGGTGCAACTCCGCTTTTGCGGTCCACCTGCTCACTTCTGCGACCCTAGCCCCAATCACGCCTGGCCGCTTCTGTGGCTCCGCACCTGCGACCAAAACCTCGCAGGTGCGGTTACATCAGATATGCTGCCACCAGTATTTTCATAAGGTCAAAAATCAATCCGGAAACTACCCGAAGTCCCCCGGACCTCGACCAAATATACCAACCAGTCCTAAAATATCATATGAACTTTGTCGAGCCTTTGAATCACACCAAACGACATCAAATATATGGATCAACGATCAAAACCCTTCTTTAAACTACCACATCAAAACATCCCGGAATGACGCCAAACTTAAAGTGCAAGTCACAAATCACGACACAAACCTATTCTAAGGCTCGAAACGTCGAACAGACCTTGAGAACACCAAAATTTATTTCAAATCAAACTTAAGAATTTCTTATACTTCCTAAATGCCAACCTTCCATGATAGGCGCCGAAATGCTCCCAGACCACCTGGCACTCAACCCGAATATACGTTCAAGTCCGAAATCATCATACGAACCTATTGGAACCTTCAAATTCTGATTCCGAGGTCATTTACTCAAAAGTCAAACCTTATTCAATTCTTCCAACTTAAGTTTCCGAAATTAGAATTTTCTTTCTAAATCAATTCCAAACTTTTCAAAATTCAATTCCGACTACACGTACAAGTCATAATACCTGAAGTGAAGCTACTCAAGGCCTCAAACCGGCGAACGACGCGCTAGAGCTCAAAACGACCGATCGGGTCATTACACATACTTAGCTAGTCCATCGGCTACTATATTTGCCTCCATGTATATGTGACGGATGATAGGACCGCCTTGCTGCCTGAGCATGAACCTGCAATCATCTATCAAGTTAGTGTAGTGTGGATTATCTTGATGGAGTAGTGTGATTACCTCCATAGCATCAAGATTAATCTCCAAAGGCCAGTAACCATACTGTAAAGATAGACGTAAGCCATAAAGCAAAGCAGTTAATTCTATTTGTATGCTATTTGCAAATGCGATATTACCTGAAAAGCCTAACTTGCAGTCTTCTTTTCAGGATCGTATAACACTTCCTATTCCATTGAATCCGGGGGTCCTAGAGGCTGCTCCATCTGTGTTTAATTTGTAAAAGTTTTGGGGTGGAGGATTTCATTTAATGTAAAGAGGAATTTGCGGCTTAGTCTTAGAGGGTTTGAGGCTATTCGTCTTATTCTCTTGCCTTTTTACTCCTTATACATGTTCCTTTTTATTCTACAAATGGCTTTTGTCTGTTCAACCCACTTGAGCAACTATATTGAATATGTTGTTGTTAGTTGTTGGCTTTTATTTGTTTGTCTTGCTGTTAGTTTTATCGTCTTTCTTTTGTGTTCCTTCTCTCTGTTCCTTTTTATTCTATGCACAATTCCAGATATAGTTTTGTTGGCGACGGCACTTGCACTTATACCATGGCTGATCTTTTAGCCGCTGTCCACAACTATACACCCAAAAAGGAGCAACAGTCACGAGTCACTTTTTCTTCATAAAGAATGGCATTCCACCGCGGGACTGCCTTAGCAATCTCATCGCTCGCAGATTAAACCTTCACGAATACTGGATTTGTAAAGTAGTATAGCTACTAGTATTGGAATATACCATTAATCATGAGTTTAGTTATTGTATCTTTTATGGAACAATTATTTATTTAATTTATTTATTCAATATAATAAGTTTTTCATTAAATCGATCATTTATTTATTTGTGTCCTTTACTTATATATAATAGATAATTTAGTGTATAAAATTGTTGCTTATACACGAAAAATTAAATTATCGGTTCTTATGAGTTATCAAGTGTAAGTTATATATTTGCTTCACCAGTGATTTCACTGATTTACCTAAGAAAATTAAATAAAGTGACACGAACAGAATATTATTCACGCGAGATTCTACAAACTAGAAAACGCTTGGAAACATAATACTGTAAAAATGTACATATACAGTGTATTTCGGAACGATGCCAATTATATTATTCTAGCATAAATAAAATGTTCAAGTAGTTATCCAAGGATAAATAATGATATATAATATCCTATCATGTTACACTAGCATAAGAGAGATGCCTATAATATGATAATAGCATATGAGAATGCGCATAGAATCATAACACAAGTAAGTAAAGTGTTTACTAAACAAGGCATAAACAATCTAAAATCTACTCAAAGCATGTCACATTCTCGACATTCATATGTACGCTCGTCATCTCGCATATATGTCACTCCCAAACTGTCACGATCCAAAATCCAACAAGTCATGATGGCACCTACTCAACCCGCTAGGTAAGAATAATAGCATTCAACACTACTCAAATGAGAATTATAAGTGCAAATGAGTACAATAACTAAATTCTTATACATATTCCCAAGGAATGGTAGTACAAGTCAAGAGTTTCTAAGACTTCACTGGTACGAAATAAATACATCATCTATTCGAAATATACATAAACAGATTTTCAAATCTGAAGCTACTAAGGACAAGTGACAGCTATAACCGGCACGCAGGTGCATCTTCAATGTAGGCTCCCGCCAAACACAGCAACATCATCTCCAAGATCTGCACACAAGGTGCAAAAATGTAGTATGAGTACAACCGATCCCATGTACTAAATAAGTAACAAACCTAACCTCAGGTTGAAAGCAGTGTCGAGCTCAGAAGGTATTCAGAGTCCAACACCAATAGCCAATAATAACTCGTAATAATACAATGAGAGCAGTAAAGGTAAATAACTCAAGAGATGTATGCTCCTCTCGTTCACAATTAAGGGAAATTAGACATGCTTTTCAAGTAAAACACAAAATTCCAAATTTCACCACTGAAAAACAACTAAACACATTATCATAAGAATCGTATTCCCAATTCACAACACCAGATAAGAATTTTCATTTACCAATTAGCATGAGGTAAGTACATCTCTATGCCTACATGTCAATATACATGTCAAACCATCAATTATCATATACCGTCTAGCATGAGGAATATACATCTCTATGCCTACATGTCAAATAATAAATGTCACATTACCGTCTAGCATGAGAAAAATTTATCTCAATACCTACATGCCAAGCATGCATGTCAAATGAATAATTTCACGGTGATATCTCTGTATACTCTCATTCTCAACATACTCAAGTTGTTTGTCTCAAATGCTCACTCCATCACACACATATAAGCACTCAGCATTATACGGGTGCCTGGCATCAGTGCCTAACACAAAGCACGTGTAGCCCGATTCGGAGGGGCGGATCCTGCTCAAGAACCAATCAAAAGCCAATAAGGCCTACTGCAGCGTGCAGGCCGATCCGCATCATCATCATCATCATCATCATCATCATCATAATAATAATAATAATAATAATAATAATAATAATAATCATAATAATAGTAACAACAACAACAACAACAACAACAACAACAACAACAACAACAATAATAATAATAACTATAATAACAATAATAATAACAACAATAACAATAATAACAATAATAACTATAATAACAATAACAATAAGAATAATATAATAATAACAATAATAACAATAATAATAATAATAATAATAATAATAATAATAATAATAATCATGATGATGATGATGATGATGATGATGATGATGATAATAATAATAATAATAATAATAATAATAATAATAATAATAATAATAATAATAATAATAATAATAATAATAAAAAAGCCAATATGGCCTGCTTCAGCGTGCAACCCGATCCACAATAACAGTCTTAACACGACTCTAAGGTCATCTCAGTCATCAACCTCTCTAAGTCTCAAGGGCTCACACTCTCATATCACACAACCCAACAACACCACATATGGAAAAACAATGATACCATGCGATGTAATAATGAATGATAAACTGAGATTGAGATATGATATGCAAATGAAGAATCATGATTGAGTGTATAATTATAGTTAAATTAGATAACCCAAAACAACAGAAATAGCCTCATCAGGTCTTAACCAAATAACCATATAGCCTAAATATGCTTTCTAACATGAATCATAGCTCAATTAATCTAACAAGTAGGAAAAAACACGGAAAAAATAAGACATGATAGCAACACAGTAAAAGTCAACCCGAATCATGATTACCTCGGTGCATGCCCACACGCCTGTCACCTAGCATGTGCGTCACCCCAATACATCACAAATAACATGATTTTCGAGTTCAGATTGTGGTACTGGGAGTTGGAATAGGTTCGTTATGTAATGTTGGACTTGTGTGCAAAATTTGATATCATTCCGAGTTGATTTATTATAGTTCGGCACGAGTTTCAGAAGTTAAAAGTTCAAAAGTTCATTAAGTTTGATTTGAGGTGCGATTCGTGGTTTTGATGTTGTTATGTGTAATTTGAGGTCTCAAGTAAGTCTGTAATATATTTTGGAACTAGTTGGTATGATCGAACAGGGTCTCGAGGGGTTTGGGTGAGATTCTGACCTACTTAGACCATGTTGGCATCACTGAGATTTTGAGTTTTGGTGTGACCGCACTTGCGGTTATATCGGCGCAGGTACGGAGTCGCATAAGTGGCAGAGGATGCACAAAAGCGGAAGTAGTGGTCTGGAAGCAGAGTCCGCAAATGCGAAATATTGGATGCAGAAGCGTGTCCGCAGATGCGGACATTTATATCGCAAAAGCGCTAATGGATTGGAGGGCGAGAAGACGCAGGTGCGCGGATCAGGGCGCATCTGCGCGTCCGCACAAGCGGTCCCTTGACGCAGAAGCGCGACTGCAGAAGCATATTTGTTGTCATAGAAGCAAAGCTGTGCTGGGCTGGAGTGCTTTCGCAGAAACAAGATTTTCGGTCGCACGTACGGTTCCGCAAAAGCAGTCATGTGGGTCGCAGGTGTGATTTCCCTGGGCAGATTCTTATATATATTGAGGGCTTGGTTATTTTATTCAAAATTTGAGATTTGGAGCTCAGTTTTGGGAGATTTTAGAGAAGATTTTCACCACATGTATTGGAGTAAGTATTTTCTACTCGGTTTAGATTATATTCCTTGATTCCATCTTCGATTTTGGCAATTGATTGATGAAATTAAAAGAGAGATTGTGGGGTTTTTGTCTAAACTTTCCTAAAGTGGATAATTGAGTTTTGAACATTGATTCAAAGTCGGATTTGAGCGAAATTAGTATGGTTGAACTCGTAATTGAATTGATTGTCAGAATCTGTAAGTTTCGTCGGGTTCCAAGATGCGAGCCCGAGTTGATTTTTTGTTGACTTTGAGTTTTGATTAAAGATTCGACCTTTATCATTTGGGTTTGATTCCTTAGGCATTATTTGATGTTTTTTAGTTGATTTTGGCTTGTTTCGAGCCGTTCGGAGGTCGATTCGCACGTGATGGCATTTCTAGATTGTTGTTTGGCATGCTCGGTATTGGATTTAGCTTGTTCGAAGTTAACTCCCGGTCAAACTTATGGACCTTCCAAACCTTCAAATTGCCAACTTTCACCAAATAACGCTGAAACCTTCTAGAAATATACAAATGCAAATCCGAGCATATGCCCAAGTCAAAAATTACCATCCTGACCTAATGTAGCAATCAAAACTCCAATCCTAGGTCAAATACACAAAAATCAAACTTGGTCAACTCTTCCAACTTAAAGCTTTAAAATTGTGAGTCATTCTTCAAAATCAATCCCGAACCACTCAAAAATCAAAACCGGTGATACTCACAAGTCATAATTCACCATATGAAGCTATTCACGACCTCAAACCCCCGAATAGAGTGCAAATGCTCAAAACGGCCGGTCGGGTCGTTACATTCTCCCCCACTTAAACATACGATCGTCCTCGAGCGTGCCAAGAGTCGTTCCAAAACCATCAAATTACCGTATAACCTCTCTGTACACGTACCCGTGGGTGATCTCACGTCACCCAAATCCATATAAGCCTAACAACACAACTTAGCTGAAGATCCTTACTTCATCCTTAGCCCATGAACCCTAGAATCAAATCTCTGATATCCGAAATCCGTAACAAGACCCGACTCTCACATCTATACACTGTATATGTAGGAACAAGCTGTATCAAACCTTAACCACAACCCAAGACATGATCACATGGTATACCGCATAACTCAGAGACTCACAGCAATAACTTTCGGCCACAATAGCTACTCAATGATAATTCCAGTACCTGTAACAAACCTCATATCAAATAAAACCTTGTTCTAAACCTTCATACACTTCCAATGATGAAAGAAATATGCAAAAACTCATAACCACTTATCAGATCAACTAGTCGTGGAGCTCTCTTGCCCGATAAGAACCAATGCCAAAATACGCTGACTTTCGATATTATTCTTCCAAACGTACCATAATCAAATTCGATAGTACTCGTTCCAGGTCTAATGACCTCATCTCATCAAATACAAGCTGCTCTACTGACATGCCACACCAAATACCATCTACAGCCACACGACGTCCAATCCGCGCACCTAAACAAGCAACAACTCAAAAGTACCCAAAATGAAAAGTGAATCCAATGAGAACTGTCTCGCAAGCTCTACAGGTACCACCACAAATGTAATTCTATGAACCCATCACACATAGTAGAAACCAAGACACACCAATCTAACACGAAGGATCATACCCCAACAGAACTCCGCTACAATGCGTGACCCCATCCAAACACTGGTCCGTATGGAATACCTCAAGCCACAATGCTCAAAATCAACAACCATATGGAAATCAACAACCACGAGAAGTGCATGACCATAGCCATGGAGAAACGGATAGCAAAATATATCACAAACTAGAAAGACCATAACCAAGGCGCAGTCAACCATTCAGCACCCCCAAGAACCATCTCGCTCAAATTTCACCACGAGGCCTAAACGAAAATGCATCATGTGTGCAAATAACCACCAGACCACAACCCACCATAGCATAGAAGAGTAACACATAGAATATATCATAACACGAACAAGCTCAACTCTAACCGAATGATACATCCCTCAATAATAATAGTGTTGAGTCAATAAATTCGACCCTGTGTAGAATACAATCCTCGTAAGGACTACTAATGGCCCCCCCCAAATCAACTCCGGTCATCCACAAATTGATAATTAACCCTCCAAAAGTCCACGACAACTTAGCCATAACACATATTATTAGCTATATAACTCTGGCCATACCTTCACAGTCCAAACCAAGGAATAGTCCACCTCTAAGACTCCTAGGCTCCACATCACAAGAATACAAAAATCTCTCTATCTGATCCCGACTCGACCACCCAAATGACTGACACGTCTCCCATTCATAATCATCTTACGGGGAATTACTTCTAAAATCCTTCCCTACCATATTTCAAAAATCTGAACATCAGCAGTCGATTAATCATGCTATTACCATAATACTAATCAAGCATCCACAAGTCAAAACACCATGCGCCTTTCTGAAATGCACACTCACCTCGGGTAATAGCAAATAGTGCCAGAATTCATCTAAACATCAGAAACCGTCCATACTGTCTAGAACTCATGACCTTCCCGTCAAAACTGAACCGCAAACTTGCACATACAAATCTCAATCTAATACGACACACCTCATCTATCATGCCATCATATGAAAACACGAGAGTCCCATTATCAACTCTGAGTTACAAGCAGGATACATACTCAATAAGCCAGAAACCTACCACTAGGCCCCACATCCAAGAGAAAAATTATAACATCTAACATACTCATCATCTATGTCGAAAACATCTATCCAAACCGTGGTCGACACCGTCGAGAACTCTCCGATTCCCATTTTCACATAACCAAGCCATCAAAACTGAATCCCTCTAATTCAACCAAGGCACGCAGGTTGTCAAGCCTAAGAGTATTTCCACAAACCACCGGTGAAGCCTCATCTCATCATAAGAACCAAAAGAACCGATCATTTCTATTACTATGCTTATCCAAACCAGTACCAAACTGACCTATTTCTTCAAACCCCTCTTTACTTGGTTTCATGTTCACTCTTCTCCTTGCCAGTACACTATGATCCTTAATCCAAAGCTCACTACAAGAGATCTCAGCAAGAAATCACGCCACCCTAAAGCCCATAAGCTGTTATATTCCCTCTTAAGAACCTTAAAATTACCACAACTGAGATACTTACTATGAAGAAACCTTTTGTGAATATGAAGTTGTTTCCTTAACCTCTCTAATACTGAGATATAGAATCCACAATGTTACAGAAATACTACGAGTCCCGATACCATCCATTGCAAATCTCATATCTTATCTTTTTACAAATCCGGAAATTTCCCAATTACCACATATGAATCTTGAACTCATTAGAACCTTCTCGAGAGTCATCCACCCTATTCAAATCTCGAATGCATCGCCCAAACGAGCTGAATGTCCTGTGCTCCGCTAGTACACAAACAGCTTAAGAAGTAACCTACGCCTCTAAGCAAACGAGTAAATCCCTACTCCATGCATACTACCTCTACCACGAATAGCAAACTCAAATCATTCCAAGATTTCCGGTATTTCCATAAAGTATAACACGTCATGCATCCAGGAATTTTCTAACTCAAGTCATCCTTAAAATCAAACTCTTCAAATCATAACTGATCTGCAAGTATCGCCTCAGACCAAACTAATATAACACATAATCATGCAATCAAATCATTGATAATAGAGTCCCCCACTTGGCGCGAAGCCACGGAACACGACCTCCGATGACCCACAATACCCTTACTCCATTACTGCCATAATCCCGCCTATAATTCAACTAAATCCTTCATAAGCTCATGTAGCACTAATCATAGAGCTCCTCAAATCATCTGCTAAACTCGCATTCATTCTCTTGACTGTCAAGCCAACTTCTCAAGCGATCCATACTCAAATTGCAACACATGTAACTCACTGGTAGAAAGAAACTCTCCACATAATCATCATAAGAATCACACAATCTCAGTACATCCCACAGGAGATAATCCACCTGCTTAGCCTTAACCCGGCCTCTCTCTATATCCTTTCATGGCCACAACCACTATGCATTCACTGAATCTTCCCGAGTATGAACTCGTCAACAAAACATAAGAATGCGCTTCATTTCACAAACAAACAACTAAAAGATCCCTAACACACTCGTAACTCAGGACTGTACAATATATCAAGACAGGAATCAAGCACCAACAGTCCTTTCTACATCCTAAGCAAACTCTTCTCTCCACAACTAAGCCATCTGAACACATCCCGTAGTCACATCATACTCATCATATAGCTATCCAACCACTCACTGAGTCATAAATCTCACTTCTAGGGACACTACTAGGCGTATAAGTCAAAAGCACATACTCACACAACCGAAACCACCAAGCCCAAGCTGCGGTCTAAACCTAGCCTTAAGTCCTCCAGACTTTCCCACCTTCACAACATAGAGAACACATCTCGCAGCTCATATGACATCACAAACGGTCGAGGCACAACTGATACCGAATGCTCAACATCACGTACGAGTGAGTGAAAGGAAATTCAAACACTTCAAGCTGAATCAATGTCACATGATAAGGAAAGAAAGATGGGAAATTTTATCCTAGATGCCTGTAGCTCGCAAAGTTAGATATGGACGTCATCATACCGATCCGCAAGACTCAACTAGACACTTTCTCATCAATCATAAAACCTATGAGCCTAAAGTTCCGATACCAACTTGTCAAGAACAAAAATCCAACAAGTCGTGATGGCACCTAACTCAACCCGGTAGATAAGCCAAATAACATTCAACACTACTCAAATGAGAATAATAAGTGCAAATGAGTACAATAATTGTATTCTTATACATACTCCCAAGGATTGGTATTACAAGTCAAAAGCTTCTAAGATATAGAATTTACAAAGCTGATACAAAATAAATATATCACCTGTTCGAAATATACATAAACAGATTTGCAAATCTAAAGCTACTAAGGACAAGTGACAGCTATAACGGGAATGCGGATACATCTTCAATAACGGGTCTCGCTAAACATATCAACATCAGCTTCAAGATCTACACGCAAGGTGCAAGAGTATAGTATGAGTACAACCGACCCCATGTACTCAATAAGTAATAAACTAACCTCAGGTTGAAAGTAGTGACGACTTCGGAAGACGGTCAGAGTCCAACACCAATAGCCAATAACAACTCATAATAATATATGAGAGCTTTAAAGGTAAATAACTCAAGAGATATATGCTCAGCTCGTTCATAATTACAGGAAAGTAGGCATGCTTTTCAAGTAAAACGGTCAATTCCAAATCTCACCACTGAAAAACAACTAAACACGAATTTATAAAAAGAACTGTATTCCCAATTCACAACACCATATAAGAATTTCCATTAATCAATTATCATGAGGTAAGTACATCTCTATGCCTACATGTCAATATACATGTCAAATAATCAATTATCATATACCGTCTAGCATGAAGTATATACATTTATATGCCTACATGTCAAATATACATGTCAAATATTAAATGTCACATTACCTTCTAGCATGAGGAAAATGGATCTCTATGCCTACATGCCAAGTATGCATGCCAAATGAATGATTTCAAAGTGATATCCCGGGGTACTCTTACTCTCAACATACTCAAGCTGCCTGTCTCAAATGCCAGTTCATCATAAACACAATCACTCAGCAATATACGGGTATTTGGCATCAATGCTCATCACCAAAGCATGTGTATGTATATAACTGCTGGTATGTCAGACTCCAAAGAGGCGGATCCTGCCCAAGCACTAATCAAAAGCCAATAAGGCCTGCTGCGGCGTGCAGCCTGATCCACATAATAATAATAATAATAATAACAATAATAATAATAATAATAATAATAGTAATAATAATAATAATAATAATAATAATAAAGAAGCCAATGTGGCCTGCTGCGGCGTGCAGCCTAATCCACATAACAATAAAAAAAAAAAACCAATATAGCTTGCTGTGGCCTGCAGCCCGATCCACAATTATACTCTCAACACGGCTCTGAGGCCCATCTCAGTCATCAACCTCTCAAGTCTCAAGGGTTCACAACCTCATATTACTCATCCCAACAACACCACATATGGGAAAACAATGATAACATGTGATGTAAAAATGAATGATGAACAAAGACTGGTATATGATATACAAATAAAGAATCATGACTGAGTTTATAATTACAGTTAAATCAGATAACCCGAAACAAAAGATATTGTCTCATCAGGTTTTAACCAAATAACCACATAGCCTAAATATACTTACTAACATGAATCATAACTCAATTATCTAACAAGCAGGAAAAAAATACGGATAAAACAAGATGTGACAACAATACAGTACAAAAGTCAACTCGGATCATGATTACCCCGGTGTACATCCACATGCCCGTCACCTAGCATGTGTGTCACCCCAGCACATCACAAATAACATGGTTCCCATGGATAATTACCCTCAATTTCAAGTTTAGAAATGTTACTTACCTCGAACATGCAAAATCCAACATCGAGTAAGCCAAACAACACTCAAGAAATACCATCGCGCATGAATCGACCTCGGAACGGCTCGAAACTAGCCAAAAACAACTCAAAAACGTCAAATAATTCCTAAGGAATCAAAATCAAATGATAAAGGTCGAATCATTAATCAAATCTCAAAGTCAACCCGAGCCTGCACCTTGGAACCCGACAAAACTCACAAATTTCGATAACCCATTCAATTACGAGTCCAACCATACCAATTTCACTCAAATATGATTCCGAATCGATGTTCAAAACAATTATTCACTTTAGACAAAATGTCCCAAATTTCTTTTTTAATTTCATCAATCAATTGCCAAAATCGAAGATGGAATCATGGAATATAATCAAAACGAGTAGAAAATACTTATCCCAATCCATGTGGTGAAAATCCTCTCTAAAATCGCCCAATACTGAGCTCCGAATCTCAAAATGTGAATAAAATAACAAAGCCCTCGATATATATAAGAATCTGCCTAGGGAAATCGCACCTGCGACCTACATGACCGCTTCTGTGGAACCGCATGTGCGATCGAAAATCTCGCTTTTGCGAAAACACTACAACCCAGCATAGGTCGCTTCTGCGACAACAAATACGCTTCTGCGGTCGCTCTTGTGTGCTCAAAGGATAACTCCTACGGAAGCGCAAATGCGCCCAGATCCCCGCACTTGCAGCTTCTTGCCCTCTAGTCTACTAGCACTTTTGCGATATAAATGTCCGCATCTGCGGACACACTTTTGCGTCCAATATTTTGCATTTGTGGACTCCGCTCCCATACCACTACTTTTACTTCTGCTTCTGCGCTCCTCTGTCGCTTCCGCAGCCCCGCACCTGCGCCCATGTAACCGAAGGTGCGGTCACAACAGAACTCAAAATCTCAGTAATGCCAGCATGGTCTAAGTTGGTCTGAAACCCGTCTGAAACTCACCCTAGCCACTCCAGGCCCCGTTCGATCATACCAACTAGTTCCAAAATATAATATGGAATTACTCCAGGCTTCAAATTACACATAACAATATCAAATCCACAAATCGCACCTCAAATCAAACTTAATGAACTTTTAAACTTTTAACTTCTGGAACTCGTGTCGAACTATATCAAATTAATTCGGAATGACCTCATATTTTGCACACAAGTCCGAAATGACATAACAAACCTATTCCAACTCCAGGAACCAAAATCCGAACCCGATAACATCGAAGTCAACTCCCCATCACACTTATGAACCTTCCAAACCTTCAAATTGCCAACTTTTCCAAATAACGCCAAAACCTTGTAGAAACGTCCAAATGAAAACCCGGGCATACGCACAAGTCTAAAATTACTATCCGGACCAAGAGGAACCATCAAAACTTCAATTCAAGGTCAAATATACAAAAGTCAAACTTGGTATACTCTTTCAACTTAAAGCTTTTGAATTGGGAATTATTCTTCCAAATAATCCCGAACCACTCCAAAATCGAAACCGGTGATAGACACAAGTCATAATACACCATATGAAGCTACTCACGATCTCAAACCCTTGAACAGAATGGAAATGCTCAAAATGACGGGTCAGGTCATTATACAAACATGCAACATATAACACAGAAGCTCATTTTAGGAAAACTTCCCTCAGGTCTAGGTTAAGAAAGATACTTACCTTATCCCAAGCTAGATCTACTCTTCAAAATTCATCTTTTCTAGCTCCAAAGTCGTTAAACAATCCCAATCTAGCCCAAATAATACTTAAGAAAGTTAAATAAAGCTATATAAATCAATTCCAAATGATAAAACTTCAACCTTTAACAAAATCTCAAAAGTCAACAAAAAATTAACCTGGGTTCACAGGTCAAATCTCAAAATAAAAGTCAAATTCTATTGATCCATAATCTCACAAGTTCAAATATGTCTTTAGTTTTCAAATCCGAGTCCAAATTAGTATTCAAAATTTCAAAATTCACTTTCTTAAGTTTTGGCTCAAAATTCTTTTTTCTCTCTTCTGAATTCATGATCTAAGGCAAAACCAGTGATAGATTCGTGTTATAATCATAAACTTGAGTGAGGATCACTGACCCGATCGTTGTTGGAGTCAAACGTTTTAAAAAAATCGCCTCAACCTGAGCTCCCTAGCTCCCAAAAAGATAAAATAAAGTTCAAGTGCTAAATGGGATTATATGCACAAGTGCAGTAATTTAGTGTGGATTTTTAGAAATAACAACATTGCGTTTCCTTCACTTAAATAGTCATAACTTTTTGTTCAGATCTTAGATAAACGATTTGAATTTCTAGAAACTGGATTCAAAGGTGACAATTTTCATCAAGGCAAATTTACTAAATACTTAATATATAGGGGTCAGTTCTTTTTTGAAGTAAGGTCAAGTGCAAAAAACTACATTCAGCACGTCAAGTCTTTCAAAACTTGCTCCAAACGCGTTGAAACTTACCCGAGCTCCTCAGGACCCAGTTCAGGCATTCCAATTAGTCTATATATCTTATACAAACTTGTCTAAGGACTCAAAATACATCTAAAATTATCAAAACTAAAAATCAAGATCCAAACCAAACTATGAACTTTTTTAAGTTCTTCAAGTTTTAAATTTTACAAGATAGTTTCCAATGACTCCAGAGACCTTCAGGTCACCTCTCAACCATCCAAATAAATACAAATGACCTATATGGACCTATTCAAAGCTCAAAACATGAAACGAAATGTAATAAATGAAAGTCAATCCCAATTCAAACTTATAAACTATAAAGTTCTTCAAATTTCCAACTTTCAACCAAAAGCGTCAAATCCTTCTCGGGTCACCCGAGACTCGATCTGAACATATGTACAAGTCAAAATCATCATATTTCACGACCCAAAATTCACTTAATCGTGATGGCACCTAAATCCAGTGCTTGGTAAGCCAAACATAGAATAAGGTAACTCTAGTGAAGCATCAATAAAAACAAGAATGAAAATAACTGAAATCAATACAATATCCCAAGTACTGGTTGTACAAGTCATGAGCCGCTATGATTTGGATTTACAAAACCGATTTGAAGAATAAATAAAATATCTTTTTGATGTTTACATAAAAAGAATTGAAATCCTAAACTACCATGAACAAGAAGTATCTTAAATCTGGAAGGCTGGTGCGTTGTCAATGCAAGACTTCATCTTCCACAGCTACGCAACTCCAAAATCTGCACGCAAGGTGCAGAAGTATAGTATGAGTACAACCAACCACATGTACTCAGTAAGTATGTTGACTAACCTCGATGAAGTACTAATGAGGATTTTAAGTTAAAAAATACTCACTTATTATTTTACCCGTGCAGATGATAAGCAAAAAGAGGACACGAACAACCACTTAATAATTGAAATACGAGTATAAATGATAGAGGGCCCTAGAATATCATCACTTCTCAGCCTAACAACACAATACGGTAACAGAAATCAACAACCAAAAATAATCATAATACATCTTCTCCCTTGCGGCGCGCAACCTGATCCCATATAGAATATCAATATCGTTGCAGCGTGTAACCCGAACTAAATATATATACCGTTGCGGCATGCAACCGGATCTAAATATGTATACCAGTTCATATGAAATTATTCAACAACAACCAAGCACGGGAAAGTTAACGAACACGCGGAAGTCAACTAGAGAATACAAACTCAAACAAAGTGAGATGGACAACCCAGTATCCAAGAACTAGTCTCCCACATATAATGACAAGGCTTCCACAAAGAATAAACACACAACCAATCTAATAGTTACCCAATCGACTAAGCATAGAAGAGTAGGACATGAAACGAGTAAAGGTGTATGGCAAGTAATAACAGGAATTAGGTACAGGCATTTAATAAATAAGATCATGTAATAAGTAGGGGCATGTAGAAAGTAAGGGCATATAGTAAGTGAAGGCATGTAGTAAGTGAAAGTATGTTGTAAGTGAAGGCATGTGGCAAGTAAAGGCATGCGATAGGTAAAGTCTGGTAATAGGTAAAGGCATGTAACAGCACGTAACAAGTAAAGGAATGAATAGGTAAGTACATGTAAAAGTAAATAAATCAAGTAGAAAGCGTAGATATAACAGTAACAAGCAGGGTAGGAACATAGATCTATACTAACAGACCATATATGAAACATAGAGGTAAAATAAGTAAGAACATATAGACATGAAAGTAACACACAAGATACAAAACATAAATATAAACCAAGCTAGAGTACATGTATGCGTCTAAGGAA
Source organism: Nicotiana obtusifolia (assembly GCA_002018475.1). Taxonomy (NCBI): domain Eukaryota; kingdom Viridiplantae; phylum Streptophyta; class Magnoliopsida; order Solanales; family Solanaceae; genus Nicotiana; species Nicotiana obtusifolia. The sequence continues at coordinate 64,062 of MCJB01026265.1, forward strand.
TGAGTAACCATAATGTAAGGTCCAACTCCCATCCTCTCCGCACGGAAACAACCCACGTGCCAATCTTATTTCAGACCGCAAAGAAATACCCATCGTGCTAATATTATATCAATTGCACGGAAATACCCATCGTGCCAAACATTTCCCTAAGGCTCCAATCATAGTCTCTTATTACTGATAAAGAAGCTCAAGTAACATGAAAATAACAGGTACAAATGTGTGTTCATAATATAAGAATTTCTACGGCCAAGTTAAGTGCGTTGACAATCTCAAAAATAGCTCATTAAATACCTTTAAAATGTTATGTTTCTTAACATGATCTCTATCATGGTTAAATTAACTCATTTAGTCATAGAAGTAAATAAAACAAAGGTCAAAATGTCACAAAGTTCAACAAGGCACAAAGAAGTATATAATTTACCCTAAACATGGATAACTCTGGCACGTGCATATACACTCGTCACCTTGCATATGCATCACTCTTGCATGTAACAAACAATATCATTTATTAGGAAAAATACTCTCAATAAAGCTACGCAAGACACTTATCTCAAACAAGCGAAATCAATACTCTGAAAATGCCTTCCCGCGTGAATCAACCTCTGGAGGGCTCGAATTTAGCCAAAATAGCTTAATATCATAAATAAAAGCCATAGGAAATAATTTTGAATAATAAAGGATCGATCTTTAACTAAAATCAAAAAGTCAACCCAAAAACAACCACGAGCCCACACCTCAGAACCCGACAAAACTCACAAATTTCGAACACCCATTCCATTATGAGTCAAAATATATGTGTTTCATCCAAATCCGACCTCAAATCGACCCTCAAATCATCAAGTTATGCTTTAGAATAGATTTTACTAAAATTCTCAATTTCTTCAATTTGATTCGCCAATAATTTGCTGACTTCAAGGTTTGAATCATGAAATATAAATAAATCCGAGTCAAAAATACTTACTCCAATCTAAACCATGAAAATTCCCTCCAAAATCGCCCAAATCCGAGCACCAAAATCTTGTGAGAGAAAGTGACTAAATTCTGGAACAAGTAACAAATATGCAGCAGCTGTTCCAGCTCGAATTATATTCTATATGATCCCGAAACTCATATTTGATTAGCCTAACATGATTCTTGCAAGATTACACCCAAGATAGCCTTTTGAATCACCCAATTTTGCCTTAAAATGAGGAAGATATGATGTTTTGAAGTTTTAAAGGAAGTCGGAAAATTTCAGGTATATAACCGGTAGTTTCGTCTTTATTTACACCAGAAAAATCGACAATAAAAAAATCTTCGTTTTAGCATCCAAAACTCATTCGGAACCTCCTAGACACAAATCATATATGCATTTCAATCATAAAACATGCTACAAAGCTGCTCGCGCACTCAAAACACCGAAAAGAGGTCATCTTAACCCAATATTAACCATGGTCAAACTCAAAATCTTTAACTTACTTAGTCTCTCAACCAATGATCCAAAACACATCTGAACTCCTTCGGACCCCATCTAATCATACCAACAAGTATAAATATATTATCAAAACTTATCCAAAGCCTCAAAACACCCACGGGAACATCACAACAAAGAATCGAGGCTCAAACCGGATAAAATTTCTCTTAAGTTGTTAAATATTCATTCTTTCAAAAAAGTGTTTGAATCACACTTACTGTCATGGGCGGCTTTCCAGCCATGCCCCATGACCCCGTGGACACGGCCCATGACGTCTTGGCAAGCCTCTCAACGCCTAGCACTATGGACAACCACGTGATCTTGGCCGCGCCAAGTGACAGGCGCGCATGTGCCTATGTCGCCCCACCGATTTCCCTCGCCAGTGTCCAACCGCAGGCAGATGTCAACAGTGCCGTACGCACAGATAGCACCACCCGTGCAGACAGTACTGCCCGTGCAGACTCTAATGCTAAAGACAAGGTTGCTGCCAATGGACCTGCTTCTGCTTTGTAGGAATCTAAGTCATTTCTATTATAAATATAGAGTAGTTTTATTTCATGTATTTTCATTATGTATATCTAGCTTGGTTATGTCAAGTCCTGTAACTTTGGTTTATTTTTTTTTAAGCATTGTTAGGGGGATCAAGCAATCAAACTTTCTAGCAAATAATTCTTTGTACTGGTGTCTCTCCCTCTCGACACCGTGTTGCTTTTCTGTAGTAGCTTTCATTAATGCAATGAAGCTTGCTTTCATTCTCATTCTCTTTTCTATTCTCTCAATTACTCTTGACATTGGTTTTCTCCCTACAACACTGGCAATTCGTCTAGCGTACGGAGGGGAACCTTGTTGGCAGATAGTAACTGCACCGGACATCGGTTGCTTAGCCTTACATTGCCCTTCTAAGGAATCTCAGGAAGGCTACACGTAACAGTTGGTATCTAAGCCTAGGGTCGACATCCGACGAGGGCTTCAAATATCCCATGTTGTAGGGGCTTCAAAGAAAGCTTGTAGTTTACCACCATTTCTGACCATGGTGAATCATGGGGACTGCATAGCGCCCTTGAAGAGACTGTAGTTGACAGCCAACTTTGAATCTCCCTTTTTAAATTAATTTATTTATACTGTAAAATTTGCAATGAATGTTTTTAAAATATTTTCAATCAATAATACCTATTTTTACAAAATTAATTAAGTACTAGTAGTTTTGAAATTAATGATTTTGTATTAGTATTATGGTAATTATAATTAAATACATCATGCTTACTATTTTAAGGTTATTAAAATAACTTTGTATACATCATATAGGCTTTGTAATTAATTTAGCAAATTTCTCCTTAATTTCTAATTAATCGAATTATTATGTCAATAATTCAAAATTAGTGTCATAATGCAAAAGACAAGGTATTTTAAAAATATTTAATTACAATAATTAGTAGCTTATTTGATGATTCTAATTTCACTATATGTTAATTAAAAATAATTAAGTTTAATTAAATTAATTTCAAAAGGAGAAAGGGTTAAAACGCTATAATTGCAATTCTTAATTAAACAAGGGTTGGCTACCATTTAAATTAATTTTGGCCCAAATACAAGAGCCCAATCTGAAATGACCTAACCCAAAAAACCCCTTCAATCCCAGAAGGCAATCCGCTCAAACCTCTGTGAACCAATCAAACTTCGCCATGTCACCGCTCTCAAAACACTCACACAAGAAGCACGCATCCATCTGAATCGTTACTCTATTGAGTCAATGGATCACATTTTATCTTATTTTTCTTTTAATTTTAACATTGGCTAGATCCAATCTCTGCCATTGAAATACAAAGATCCGACGACCCTCATATTTCCTCATTAAAAATAGTTTAACCCCAAAATATCGAGACCTTTAGATCAAAGGCCCAGATCCTATCCCTCTATCATAAACCTAGAGACGAACACCCTTATTCCCCATAACCCTAATCAATCTTACCTTGACCTGCTGCCTCTTTTTCCCCTTTCTCCCCCTCTTCTCTCAACCTCACAGGCTCTAATCAATCAAAAGACCTTGCACAAATTTGTGCAAGGACATAAATCGATCAGAAAACCATCTCTTTTGTCCTCTCCGTCCGCGATTTTCGCCGATTTCATTCATGTTTCATCACATGAATTGAAATCCCAAATCTGAAACCCTAAGACTCAAAGTAGAACTTTGAATCTCCAGATTTCCCTTATGCTCTGTTATATCGGAGCATGCATGAGCATATCTTAGAACCTCATCATGATTATTCGAGGTCAGGAGGTCAAATGCAATGACCTCCGGACATTGGGGCTTTACCGAATGGGTTTTGCCATCAACGGTCACATTCCCTCTTCTCAGGTAAAACTCTTATTTATTTTCCCATTGTTTCTCTGGTTTTCACTTAACTCTGCTTGCATCACCTTGTAGTCGTCATTCTCCACTACCATTACTTGAATCTGCTGAAACCCTAAGGCTCAATGGCCACTATAAATAGTAGCCTTAAATGCTATCACCGAACACGCCTAACCACACTAACGTCTGAGAAATTAATACATAGTATAATATTGTTTGGAAATTTTTGATTGAAGTTCGAGTTCTTACTATTGTTTGGAAATTTTTGATTTAAGTTTGAGTTCTTACTCAATCTCTACTTTTCTCTTTCTTTCTGGTTCTAAGTTTGCTTACTGATTGAAAGCTTGAGCTCTTGGCTTCCTTAACGGCTAATTTGAGCACTCGTTTGGTTTGCTGCCTGTAGGAGGTAAGGAAAACCTCAACCCTACTCTTCCTTTGTTATTTTGAATTACTGAACATGAACTATTCTATTATCTCTTATTGAATGGCATTGTTAATAATGTGTTCATGTTTGATTGTGTTATGTGTTCATTAATGATTGTTAAATAGATTTTGGAATCACGAATTCCCTTAAGTTATTGAAATTATAATCATGTATTTATCCCAATGAACATCTGATGACTTACCTCTGTTATTAAGTTTTGAAAACAGCCTAAAATCTCTCAAGCTACCATGATATTTAGTTTTTGATGTTTAGTTAGCACTGTCATGGTTGTTATACAAACTCCACTTAGGCATTACTAGTATTTGTAGTGGCTCACTTGAAAAATAAGACTCGAACCAACATGAAATTGTTTAGTGGTAAGATAAGATTGTCATACACCAGTTCAAGACCTTTAAAACAATCTTCTCTTCCTAACATGCTTCTGTGATTCTGCTGATTCTTAGAAGTTCATCAAACTCATGATTGTTTGATCACATTACATAAACATGTCTTAAGCTAATTCCTGTATTATCTTGGTATGTATTCTGATGATTGCCATGCCCTTAACTGAAGTTGTGAGGTTTAGTTGAGATGTGTTCATTTCATTTGTTATGCTGAAGTACTGACATTAAATCTCACTATATCTGAAATCCCACCCTTGCTTTAGTAATGTTGTTAGTTTGATTATGTTAACACATTATAATGGCATGATCCCTGTTAAATGTATCATGTGGGTGTTCTTGTTATTCTGCACTTATTTGTTCTTCAAATACATCTACTTGTCTCTCCTAATCATATGCATGCCCATGTTGTCTTTAGAACTTCACTAAGCTCATATGAATGAACCAGACTTAGCTTGTGAACTTTAAATGGACCTCCTGTTGCTACTATTCGAGTATTAAAGCTTGCTTTATTCTCCAAAGAGATAAGTGTGAAGTTAAAAGCTTTTAGAAAAAAGTAATCATGCCATGGGTCTAGAGTAAAATAGGACTATTAGCCTGAGATTCTATTAATACTCTTTAGAAGTTCTAATTTAGGTTGTGAATCTATAATTCTATTAATACTATTTAGAAGTTTTAATTTTAGTTGTTAATTTGTATCTATGTTAATTCCTTTTACAAGTTTTAATTGTAGTTGTTAATTTGTATCCCTTTTAACACTCTTTACAAGGACGAACTCGCATATACATGGTACCGAAACTCATCCAATTCATTCAAATGTGCAACCCTCAAGTTAGCCGCTACATCCCAATCAAGATTCAAATTCTTTAGAGCTCACATTGCCTTTTGCTCTAGTTCCACCGAAAGATGACAAGCTTTTCCGAACACCAACTGGTATGGCGATATTCCGATAGGTGTTTTGTAAGCCGTCCGATAAGCCCATAGTGCATCATCAAACTTCTTGGACCAATCCATCCGATTAGCATTCACTGTTTTAGACAAGATATTCTTTATCTGGCGGTTGGAGACTTCCACTTGCCCACTAGCTTGTGGGTGATCGGGAGTCGTGACTTTGTGAGTAACATTATACTTGCTAAGTAAAGTGTCAAAAGCTTTGTTGCAAAAGTGTGACCCCCCCCATCGCCTATGATTGCACGTGGAGTACCAAACCTTGTGAAAATATTCTTCGTCAAGAAGGCCACTACATTTCTCGCCTCATTGTTGGGTAAAGCGATGGCCTCAACTTATTTAGATACATAATCCACCACGACCAAAATGTAGGTTTTTTCACAAGAACTCACAAAAGGGCCCATGAAGTCAATGCCCCAAACATCGAAAATATAAATCTCCAAGATGGTTGTGAGCCCATTGACATTTATCACATCTTTTCACCAACTCGCTAGCATCCTTGTGAAGAGTAGGCCAATAGAAACCACAACTAAGCACTTTGTACGCCGTTCTTGCTCCGTCATGATGACCACCATATGGAAAAGAATGACAAGCCCTGAGAATATCACCTTTCTCTTCTTCCGGACACCTCCTAAGGACCCCATCCATACAAATCCGGAAAAGTTATAGTTTATCCCAATAATAATCTTGACAATCCCTTTTGAACTTCTTCCTTTGGCTTGAGGAGAACTCATTCAGAATGATTCCACACACAAAAAAATTTGCTAAGTCCGCGAACCATGGCACCTCTTTCATTGAAATTGCCAAAATTTGCTCATCAGGGAAGGAGTTATTGATTTCAAGGCCATCATGCGGCCTCCCTTCCTCCTCCAAACGAGACAAGTGGTCCGCATCTTGGTTTTCACTACCTTTTCTATCTTGGATGTCAATATCAAATTCTTGTAACAACAACACCCATCTTATCAACCGAGCTTTAGAGTCCTTTTTGCTCATATGATAAGGAAGCGTCACATGGTCCGTGTGGATAATAACTTTTGCACCCATCAAGTACGGGAGGAAATTCTCAATTGCAAACACAATAGCAAGGATCTATTTCTCTGTAACGGTATAGTTAACTTGGGAACTATTCATGGTCTTACTAGCATAGTAGACCGGATAGAAAATCTTGTTGATACATTGCCCCAAAACAGCCCCAACTGCTATGTCACTTGCATCACGCATGAGTTCAAAAGGCACACTCCAATTTGGAGCGATGATGATGGAGTAGTTGTCAACTTGAGCTTCAACAATTCAAAAGCTCTCATGCAATGATCATGGAAATTAAACTTGGCATCCTTCTAAAGAAGCTTGCACAACGAGTTCACCACTTTAGAGAAATCTTTGATAAAGCGCCGGTAAAAGCCGCATGGCCTAAGAAACTCGAACACCCTTCACCAAAGTTGGGGTGGAAGCTTAGAAATGACCTCAATCTTTGCCTTGTAAAATTCAATTCGATTCCTTGAGATTTTACGGCCAAGGACAACACCGTCCTCAACCATGAAATGGCATTTCTCCCAATTGAGTACCAAATTGGTTTCTTTACATCTATCCAACATTTTGTCCAAATTTGTAAGACAATCATCAAAAGAATCCCCAACCACCGAGAAGTCATCCATGAAAACTTTAAGGTAGTCCTCCACTATGTACGTGAAAATAGCCATCATACACCTTTAAAAGTCGCTTATGCATTGCACAAACCAAATGGCATCCGCTTGAAAGCAAAAGTACCAATAAGGACATGTAAAGGTTTTTTTCTCTTTATCTTTCGTACCAATGAGAATTTGGTTGTAGCCCGAGTACCCATCAGGAAAGCAATAGAAAGCACGGCCAGCCAATCTATCGAGCATTTGATCTAAGAAAGGAAGTGGAAAATAATCCTTCCTTGTAACTTTGTTGAGCTTGCAATAATCCATACACACCCTCCAACTGGTCACTGTTCTTGTAGGAATCAATTCATTCTTGTCATTGGTGACCAGCGTCATGCCCCCCTTCTTTGGGATACATTGAACCGGAAAAGTCCATGAACTATCGGAGATGGGGTAGACAACCCGGCATCCAACCACTTGATAATCTTCTTCTTGACAACTTCCTGCATAGCCTCTTTGAGTCTTCTTTGATGTTCAATAGATGGTTTAGTGTCATCCTCCAACTTGATCTTATGCATGCAAAAGGCGGGGCTTATACCTCGAATATCCACCAAGGTCCACCTAATAGCCTTCTTCCTCTTTTGTAGCACCGCCAATGTGGAATCTACCTGCACGCTAGTCAAATAAGAGGAAAGAATAACTGGTAAAGTAAAACAAGGGCAAAAAAATTCATGCCGAAGATGTAAAGGCAATGGCTTCAACTCCAAGGTAGGTGGCTCTTCTATAGAAAGCTTTATAGGAGGAGTCTTCCTATTTTTAAGATCCAAGAACAATTTCCGGGGTGAATAGGTGCATAGTTGTATAACCTCATTCCTTGCAAAGAGTTCAAACATTCCATGAAGCCATCCATCTCGTCATCATCAAAGTTGAGCAAGACGGACTCCAACATATCACCTACATCGATTGTAGCACGTGTATCATCAACAATGACATCGGTTACCAAATCCACAAAAGAACACACCTCATTGTTATTTGGTTGCCGCATGGGCTTACACACATGGAATATCACTTTTTCATCACCAATCGGAAAGTGAGTTCTCCGGCTTCAACATCACAAAGAGCCTTACCCGTATCAAGAAAGGTCTCCCAAGAATAATTGGCACCTCATAATCAACTTCACAATCTTGAATGGCAAAATCTGCCGAAAGAATGAATTTATCAACCCAGACCAAAACATCTTCAATCACACCCAACAGCCTTTTTATGGTATGATCGGCCATTTGCAATCTCATCGAAGTGAGTTTTCGTTTCCCAATCCCCAAAGTCTTGAAAACCGAATAGGGCATCAAATTTATACTTTCCCCAAGATCACAAAGAGATTTAGCTAACTCGGCACTTCCAATTATACAAGAAATCATGAAAGCACCGGGATTCTCTAACTTAGTAGCCATTGAATGAACAATTGCACTCACTTGATGAGTGACTTTGATGGTCTCAAAATTCATTGACCGCTTCTTTGTCACAAGCTCTTTCATAACTTTGCATAACCGAGCATTTGTTCCAAAGCTTCTACGAATGGCACATTAATTGATAGACTCTTCATCATTTGAATGAACTTCTTGAACTGATTCTCACCATTTTTCTTGGAAAGTCTTTGAGGGTATGGAGGTGGAGGCTTAGGCAATGGTGCCTTTGCCTTTTGCACTACCGGCTTCGTTGTATCAATAATGTGTTCCCTAGACGGGTTTTCCTACTCTTGAGTCTCTTCCACACTATCATCAATATCAATCCGAACTTCCTCATTATGTCGAACAACATTGTACAGGATCTCTTCTTCTTGCATCACTTGATCATCATCAACAAGTCGCCTTCCACTTGAGGTGGGTGCATTTTCGCCTTTTCCACTTCTTGTGATAACCAGTATAGCATGTCCCATATTGTTACCACCCTTTGGGTTTACCACTGTGTCACTTGGTAGTGCCCCCTTAGGATAAGGATTTAAAGCTTGAGAGATTTCCCCATTTGATCTAGGTTGCGGATTGATGTGTTGTGTGAGGCAAGTTGGGCATCCGAATCGGCATTCTTTTCCATCATTTGCTTGAACATACTTTCAATACGTCCCATCTCATTGTTTAAGAACTTGAATCATGGGAAGGATAAGGAGGTGAGTTTCTTGGTTGTTGATACATTGGGGGCCTTGAAAACCCAACCCGAATTGCCTTGGTTGTTACTCCAACAACCTTGATTGTTGCCTTCCCAATTTCCTTGATTGTTGTTGTTATTCCAATTCCCTTGATTGTTAGAATTCCAATTGCCATGATTGTTTTCTGGTTGCCATTGTTGTTGGTTTGGGCCTTGGAAGTTGTTTCTTTGACCTTGAAAATTGTTCGCATATTGCACTTCCTCCTCTTTCTCAGTATAAGAATTATCTTTCTCAAAACCACCATCACCTTGCACATAGTTCTCTACTCGATTTTACACTTGTGGTCCCTTAGTCCTCCTCTTGTTCACCAAAATATTAACTCCCTCCATAGCATTAACTTGCTTAGGAGCTTGCAATTGACTTAGTTGGGCCTTTGCTAGTTGAGTCATGGTAGTGGTCAATTCGGCAATGGCTTGCCCATACTCTTGCAATTCTTTGTGAATGTGGATCATAGTTGGGTCACCTTATGGGACATTGGCCTGGGATTGCCAAGCAGACGATGTTTCCGCCATCTCATTCAAGATTTCACACACCTCCACATAAGGCGTAATTATAAAGTTCCCACCGGCTAGTTGATTCACTACACATTGGTTGGTTGTGTTAATTCCAAGATAAAAGGTTTGTTGTATCATGTTTTCCGTCATATCGTTGTTGGGACATTCCTTAACCATTGTTCTATAGCGCTGCCATATTTCATGTAGTGGTTCATTCGGCTCCTGCTTGAATGCCAAGATCTCATCTCGAAGTGTATCCATGTGCTCGGGAGAGAAAAACTTAGCAATGGAATTTTCCACCAACTCATCCCAAGTGTGAATAGAATGGTTCGGCAATCGTTCCAACCAATCTAAAGCTTTCCCCCTTAGAGAGAAGGGAAAAAGCCTTGGTCTCAATGCATCCTCAAAAATATTAGTTTGCTTGCTCCCCCAACATGTATCCTCAAAGCCCTTCAAATGTTTATAAGCATTTTGAGTTGGAGCATCGGTAAAGAAACCTCGTTGCTCAAGAAAAGTCAGCATCGAATTAGTGATTTGGAAGTTGCCCGCCCTAATGCGAGGAGGGACTATTGCACTAGCATAACCTTCGTTAGGTAATATCCGGCGCGGAGTTGCTCGTGGTTGAGGTGGGGGTGGAACGGGTTCATGAGGTACCCGGCCTCCGATTGGCTTGTGGCTCTTGAGGTACCTCCTCTGCTTGTTCGTCCTCGCCTTCAAATTCCCCTAAACACAAATTTTTGAGCTCATTCTTCACCATGTTTGCACCTATATTTTTCTTAAACAAATTAGTAACACAGAAGGAAAATAAGATATTTCAAAAACACATTCAAATATATAGCTAACATCGTTTTAACTCCCCGGCAACGGCGCCAAAAATTGATCCACGTCCAATCCACACTCAATAGTGAGTGGAGACAGTCGTTGGAAGAATAGTACCCAACAAGAGTTGGGGTCGATTTTCATAGGGAGTTTAATATGGGTGTTAGGGTGTACACTTGATGAGAGTAAATGAAATAACCAAATTGTGCTTCCAAACCAGGGATTTTGTTTTCTACTTCTATATTAACACTAACAATTATAAACTAATGAGAAGAAACTAGAAAGAGGGTGATTATTTTTGTTGTTTTTACCAAATGGGGAAAAGGCGTTGGGATGTGACCTTCACCTAGGTATTCGCCCAATGGGTTAAATACGTTAACACTTGTTTTATTGATCGGAGTGTATTGTAGCTCTCACTCTAAGTTACCCACTCAATACCTCTCGGTCATAGAGTGATTTTGCCCAATTTGGCTTTCTCAAGCCCAATGGGTATCATGCTAAATAGTTGATATGATCTCAAGTCAGGTTTTTCCTATCTTTAGTTCAAACCCTTTAATTAGGCTAGTCAAATCCTCAAATAGCCCAATTTCTTGTTAGCCAAGTTTTCCTAGACTAGGTCCCTCTTTCTCAAGTAAAGACCAAATCAAAAAGGCATGAATCAATATTTGCAACCATTAAATCTAAAATTAAAGCATAAACAAGGCTAAATAATCAACACCCAATCATAAACAAGCATTAGACTAAATACTCATAAGGCTTACACACTAGGGTTGGGTCACAACCCTAGTAAATATCTAGCTACTCATAGTAAAAAATGAGAAAGCAAAGAAGAAATACTAATTAAACTCATAATATAAAATTAAAATGATAAACTATGATGTTTTTATCCTAAAATGATCATCACAAATTTCCTAAAATGGGAAACTACAATGGCTACAACTGCTAGAACTTCAAAACTTAAACTAAAAATGTGATTCCCGTCTATTAATAGTGGCCTAAAATTCACTGACAAAAATGCCCATCAGGAGGTTCTGCAGCAGCACAATTCTTGTACGGTCCGCACTTCAGGCAAGGCATCAGACTTTGTCATTTACATACTCTCTGAATTTTTTGAATTCTTGTCAGTGCGGACCATGTTCTGCGACCGCACAATTCATGTGCGGTCCGTACTTCTACTTCAAGTACTATTGGTCTTCTTCATTAGTTTTGTGGCCGCAGAGGGAATTCTGCGGTTCGCACTTGCTTCTGCGGCCACAAAAATACCTCTGCGAACCGCACTTCTTGTGTGTTGCGCCCCTTCTTGCCTTGTGAGTCGGAACATTCCTTTTTTAGTCAACTTTCTTCATAAGAGCCCAAATTCAAAATTTCCTTCAATTTGCACACTTTCAAAGTTTTGGGAACATAACTCAATACTTTAGGACTAAAACAAAAGTAAAGAGTTACTAATAAGTGGTCAAAATCCACACTTATCAACTACATTTTTAAGTCTGAAACTCCCATCGTGGGGGAGATGCTTTACATTTCAGTACAATCACTCCCATCACGCGGAGATACTTTACATTTTCAATGCAAGCTCTCCAAACAAGCGGAGATGCACTCTACAAGTCAATCACACCCATCATGCGAAGATACTTTACATTTCAATGCAACCACTCCTAGCAAGCAGAGATGCATTCTACATTACAAGTCAACTACTCCCAACACGAGGAGACTTACTGCTCTAACAGCTATGGAATGGCACACAGCCCGGATAACAATCTAGCCAGATTCAAGTATCACATCATCCTGATACCAAATAATGGCTAACAGACAGCCAGGCATCATTCCTGTATCATTTACATCACATATTAACATATTCTGCATTGCAATATATGGGTATGTATGTATTTCATTTTTGCATGAACAAAAATCGCAATGTGGAACTCCTTCTAAGCAGCAAACCAAGCTACAACGCTATGAGGGACAACAAAATCATTAGCAGGCCAAGGGTCCGAGCTCAAACTCAAAATAATCGGTAGAACTCTAATTCTTCAAATCTTTTAAATCAAGCCGCAACTCAAAGCTATCATGAGTACTGAATCTTCCGTCTGGCAGTATCATCATAATATGATACTGTGCAATTCCTGTGAGCATCGGCTCCCAAAATATTCACTCCAATACTACATAAATCCTCGTTAAGCCTGAGGTATGTAAGCAACTCAAAGCCAGAATTCGGCCCCAACTCCCCAAAAATCCTCCCGGAATCTTCCTTGACTCCTAATCCTACAACTCATAACCTTCCTTAATCTAAATGCCATTCTTGCAATGTATGCCTAAAGTCGGGACAAAATTGGCCTTGGTTCAATTTCTTTGCCTGAAAACTCTTTCTTTGTTTTCGGTCAAAGAGGGGCAGCAATTGACGACCAATTTTGACCCTTCCTTTTTAAATTAATTTATTTATACTTAATAATTCGCAATGATTGTTTTGAAAATATTTTCAATCAACAATACCTATTTTCATAAAATTAATTAAGTAGTAGTAGTTTTGCAATTAATAATTTTATATTAGTATTATGGTAATTATAATTAAATGCATCATGTTACTATTTTAAGATTATTAAAATAACTTTGTACACATCATATAGGCTTTATAATTAATTTAGCCAATTGCTCCTTAATTTTAATTAATTAGATTATTATGTCAATAATTCAAAGTTAGTGTCATAATGAAAAAGACAAGGTATTTTACAAATATTTAATTACAATAATTAGTAGTATATTTGATGATTATAATTTAATTACATTTTTATTGAAAATAATTAAATTTATTTAAATTAATTGCAAAAGGGATTAAAGGGCTAAAAGACTATAATTGTAATTTTTAATTAAACATGGGTTGGCTACCATTTAAATTAAGTTTTGCCCAAATACAAGAGCCCAATCCGAAATGACCCAACCCAAATGACCCCTTTAATCCCTGTTGCAATCCACCAATACCTCTGAGAACCAATCAAACTCTGTCACGTCACCGCTCTCAAAGCACTCACACAAGAAGCACACATCCATCTGAGCCGTTAATCTATTCAAAAAATGGACCACATTTAATCTCATTTTTCCTTTAATTTTAATGCTGGCCAGATCCAATCTCTACCGTTGAAAAACAAAGATCCAACAACCCTCATATTTCCTCATTAAAAACATTTTGACCCCAAAATATCGAGACCTTTAGATTAACGGCCCAGATCCTATCCCTCTATTTTAAACCTAGAGACGACCACCCCTGTTCCCCCTAACCCTAATCATTCTAACATTGACTGGCCGCCTCTTTTTCCCATTTCTCCCCCTATTCTCTCAACCTCACAGGCTCAAATCAATCATAAGACCTTGCACAAATTCGTGCAAGGTCATGAATCGATCAAAAAAATCATCTCCTTTGTCCTCCTTGTCCGCGATTCTCACTGATTTCATTCCTGTTTCATCACACGAATTTGAAATCTCAAATATGAAACCCTAAGACTCAAAGACACAACTTCGAATCTCTATATTTCCTTTATGCTCTATTAAATCGGAGCATGCATATGCATATCTCATAACCTCATCATGATTATTCGAGGTCCACCGGTCAAATGCAATGACCTTTGGACATTAGGGCTTTACCCAATCGGTTTTGCCATCAACGATCACATTCCTGCTTCTTAGGTAAAACTCTCATTGATTTTCCCTCTATTTCTCAGATTTTCACTCGCCTCTTTTTGCATCACCTTGTAATCGTCATTCTCCACTACCATTACTTAGATCTGCTGAAACCCTAAGGCTTAATTCCACTGTAAATAGAAGCCTTAAATGCTATCACCGAACATGCCTAACCACATTTAACGTTTGAGAAATTAATACACAGTATAGTGTTTTTTGGGAATTTTTTATTGAAGTTTGAGTTCTTACTCAATCTATGCTTTTCTCTATATTTCTGGTTCTGATTTTGTTTACTGATCGAAAGCTTGACCTAAACGGATAATTTGAACACTCATTTGGTTTTCTCACCTAAAGAGGTCAGTAAAACCTCAACCCTACTCTTCCTTTGTTAGTTTAAATTACTGAACATGAACTGTTCTGTTACCTCTTACTAAATGATGTTGTCAATAATGTGTTTATGTTTGGATGTTTTATATGCTCATTAATGACTGTTACATAGATTCTGGAATCCTGAATTCCCTTAAGTTATTGAAATTAGAATCATGTATTGATCCCAATGAACATCTAATGACTTTCTTCAGTTATTAAATTTTGAAAACAGCCTAAAAACTCTCAAGCTATCCTGATATTTAGTTCTTGATGTTCTGTTAGTACTGTCATGGTTGTTATGCAAACTCGGCTTAGGAATTACTAGTAATTGTAGTAGCTCACTTGAAAAATTTGACTCAAACAAACATGAACTTGTTTAATGGTAAGATAAGATTGTCATACACTAGTTCAAGACCTTTAAAACTGTCTTCTCTTCCTAACATGCCTCTGTGATTCTGCTGATTCTTAGAAGTTCATCAAACTCATGATTGTTTGATCACATTACATAAACATGTCTTAAGCTAATTCCTATATTATCTTGGTATGTATTCTGAAAATTGTCATGCCCTTAACTGAAGTTGTGAGGTTTAGTTGAGATTTGTTCATTCCATTTGTTGTACTGAAGTACTGACATTATATCTCACTATGTTTGAAATCCCACCCTTGATTTGCCTAACAAGATCCCGAATATAATCACTCCCTTTTCTGAAATTCATGGAGTAATGATGCTAGTTTGATCGTGTTAACACATTATAATGGCATGATCCCTGTTAAATGTATCCTGTGGGTGTTCTTGTTATTCTGCACTTATTTGTTCTTCAAATACTTCTGCTTGTCTCTCCTAATCCTATACATGCCCATGTTGTCTTTAGAGCTTCACTAAGCTCATATGAATGAACCAAACTTAATTTGTGAATTTTAAGTGAACCTCCTGTTGCTACTGTTTGAGTATTACAGCATGTTTTGTTCTCCAAAGAGATAAGTGTGAAGTTAAAAGCTTTTAGAAAGAACTAATCATGCCATGGGCTTTAGCGTAAAACAGAACTGTTAGCCTGAGATTCTGTTAATACTCTTTATAAGTTCTACTTTAGGTTGCGTATCTGTGATTCTTTTAATACTAAGTTCTAATTGTAGTTGTTAATTTGTATCTCTATTAATACCTTTTAGAAGTTCTAATTATAGTTGTTAATTTGTATCCCTGTTAACACTCTGTAGAAATCCTAATTGAAGTTATTGATCTGTATCTCTAATTGAAATTGCTAACCTGTATGTACGCTAGAAGTTGGGGCTTTGTTATAACAAATACTTGATTAATTTGATTAAAGTCCATTAAGAAGATGTAGTCATGAACCTGTTATGAGTTTGAATTATGTACCTCTTTTACTCCTAAAACATGTGATCTCGGGTGTTTGGTTTCCTAACAGAAATCTGATGATGTTCTCTATGTATGCTTGAAGCTAATTTCATTTGAGCATACCTAACATGTCATGTTATTCATAGTGAATCATACACTTAGCTTTGACATGTGATTACAAAAATAGGAATAGGATGTCTTGTAACCTAAAGTATTCTGCATTATTTGTTATAGGAAATGTACATACTTCCGTGGTGTGGTATCACCGTGGTATGGGGATCCACATTGAGTGTCTCATTGGCACCTAAACATGTGGAAAGAGTAATTGTGAGTAGCTAGGGTTAATTGGGAGTAGAGTTTAGTTCTTGGTTGGGTTACTCTCCCTGACACAAGCACTGCCCTAGGCCTTGAGACTCTTGGGAACTTTGAAGTGTCAGGTATACAAAGAGTGCCTTGGCCTTGAATGGAACTCTACCCGTAGCTTCTAATCTGTTGATATTTATTACTCCCGTTAGGTTTAATGTTAATGACAACAAAAGGCTTTATTGTGAATCACTTGTCCTTCTGTGACTCCACACTAATTCTCATATTCTAGATTGCTTATTAACTGTGTAATTCGACTTAAACCCATGTTAGTTTGTTTCATGCATAACTATGTACATTGAATAGTATATCTATTGACCTTCTTTCCTTTTTGAACATGTATTATCATTGGGCATGTCAAATTCTCAAAGAACTCAGACCCAAGTCCTATACCTGTGCATTTGGAAGTCTGAAGTCTACTGGTGTCTGTTCCTGCTATTTGCCGGGCCTACCTCTTTTCAAGCCCAAACCAGAGTCACTACTTCCTCTCTACTGCTTTATTTACGCTCGTTATTATTTCACACATGTATATAACACTTACCATATTTGATTGAAAGTTTTATTCTATATCTTTGAATCATATGGATAACCTAGACAAGCCTTAGAAAACATAGGATTATAAGGAACATTAGACCTAGTAGTAGATAATCCCAATTCGTTAATCACTTATGCTATTAATCTCTTATGTTTTTACTAACATTTTCTGTAAGACTTTGAAACTGAAACAACTTACTAAAGGACGAAAATCTCTCTTTTCAAAAACCATAAATGGAATCCAAAATTAGCCTTCTAAAAAATTGAGTTTTTCTAAACAAGTGTCGCTACCCAGTTAAAAAAGTTTCCAATAATTTCGTCAAAGTAAAAATGAAGTTTGAAAACCAAGGTATCTCATAGATCCACTTTTATAATACCCTTCTTAGACTTACACAAATAGCCATATTCATTTAAATACATATTGCCTTATGACCTAGCCACATTTCACAAGTTATATAAACACAAAAACCATATACCATATTATCTTCAAGACTTTCATAAACTTATTTCCCATTCTTTTAAAACTACATCGTCTTTTCAAGTATTAAGTTATGAATTAGATATGTCGTACCTCTAACACTAGTTAAGCAGAGTACAAGATAACTAATCCTTTAAATCTATTATAAGTTCGGAGCTACCTTAGGTAGATTTTAAGGGGTGCCTAACACCTTCCCCTTAGAAGAACAAGAAGCCTTACCCAAAATCGCACCGGTTAGCAGACTAATAAGAAGTAACTTTAGTAATTAAATAAGTACCCTAGTATACCTTTAAATATTAGGTGGCGACTCTCTTTTATCATCAACAGGGAAACCACAAGTTGAATCTTGTTTTCACTCATGCAAAATAGGGTGCAACAACGGTTAACGTATTACGACCCATCATGAATATGGTGCCTGATCTAAGAACTAACCTAGCGCAAAGGTTGGACGATCTGGACCGCAGGATGTGGTAGGCCGAAGGTGACATCGCAAACATCAGTCGCGACTTAGAAGGAGATCGGCAAACGGCAGCCACAGTGGCAACCTATATTTTTGGTAACTTTGAGGGCCTCCAACAGGAGCGAACCGAGGATTTAGCCTATAGGTCACAAGAGGCGGACAGGGTGACTGTCATGCAGCAAACCATAGACAACTTGATGGGCCAGCTAGATGTTGTCAACGCTACACTACTAGGCCTACTTTGAGAAGGGGGAAACCAGATCGGGGGTGCTGTGAACCTCGCCCCTACGCCACAAAAGCTGAAGATTCCTGAGCCAAAACCATACAATGGAGCTCAGAAAGCCAAGGAAGTGGAAAACTTCATTTTCGAGATGGAACAATACTTCGATGTTGTGGGGGAGTAGAAGAAGTAAAAAAGGTAGTAACTACTGCCATGTATCTTCAGAGTGATGCTAAACTATAGTGGCGGGTGAAATACGAAGCCATCAAGGCTAGTGAAGATACTCTCAAGTCATGGGCAGAACTAAAGGCGGCCATACATCTACAGTTATTCCCTGAAAATGTTGAGTACAATGCACGGAGGAAGCTACGGGAGCTCTGCAAGACCAAGTCAGTGCGAGATTACGTGCATACTCATGCTGAACACACCGGATATAGGGGACAAAGACAAACTCTTCACATTCCTGGAAGGTTTGAAACCTTATGCCCGCATGGAACTGCAAAGACAAAGGGTATACAGTTTATTCAAGGCGTTCCAAGCAACAGAATGCCTTGGGGACTATCAAGTGGAAACTCGGAATGATAGGCGTCAACCGCCTGTCCGTGGAGGAGATAAAGGGAGCCAGCCTAGCAATGGTGGCCCTAGTAGAAGTGGAGGAGATTGAAGTGCACCCAAATCTAAGACTCCTTCCTCAGGCAGCCATAATGCTGCATCTTGCAACAATGATGGGGGACGGAAGCCTCCTTCAGGATGCCATCATTGCCGTGGGCCATAGTGGAACAATGAATGTCCACAGGCACAAATGAACGCCTATCAAACTTTTGATGATGGGACGGAAGACGACACAGATGTTGCTGACAAGACAGAACCAATAGGTGCCTTCAATGCACTTGTTTGTTCTATTTCTGAAGCCTTAGCGGACACCAGTGTCTGTATCCACAAGAAGAAGGACCCATTCCCAACCACCAAGAAAGGTAAAAGGAAGGCAGATGATGGGCCTCTTCTTAACCAAGAGAAGACCTTGGCGTTTTTCGAGATGAAAGTTAATGCAAGCCCATTCGGACAATGATAGACACGGGCGCTATTCACAACTACTTAGCCTCAACTCAGATAGAGCGCCTTGGTCTAGTTATGGAAAAAGGCAAAGGTCGTGTCAAGGCTACCAACTCACTGCCTCAGCCAGTGGGTGGAATAGCCAAAAGAGTGCCAGTGAAGCTGGGTCCTTATGAAAAAAAATTCAACTTGTACGTGATGATCATAGATGACTTCGAGCTGATAGTTGGGTTGGAATTCATGAGTCAAACCAACACCATTCCTGTACCTTATGCATATATGCTACTGATGATAAGAGCCAATGGGCCCAAGCCCTGCATTATCCCATGCATAACCATAAAGATGGTCGCGGAGAATATCTTGGTCTAACAGTTGAAGAAGGGAATCAAAAGACATGAAACTACGTTCCTGGCTACCCTCTGTATTTAAGATATTGAACGCTCTTCGGGTCCTATTCCTACACTCGTGAAGGAGCTGCTAAGGGAGTTTGAAGACGTCATGCCACAGGACATGCCAAAGCAACTCCCGTCTAGGTGCACTGTGGACCATGAGATTGAGTTGGTGCGGGGTGCGAAGGCACCTGCCTGGGCGTCTTACAGAATGTCACAACTCGAATTCGCCAAGCTTCGGAGACAACTGACGAAAATGCTAGACATGGGGATTGTTGTGCCCTCCAAGTCCCCTTATGGGTCCCCTGTGTTATTCCAAAAGAAATAGGATGGCACTCTATGACTCTGTGTGGATTATCGGGCCATAAATAAAATCATCATGAAGAACAAGTACCATATCCCACTAATGGCAGACTAGTTCGATAAACCGGGTGGTGTTATATTGTTCACCAAAATAGACCTGAAAACAAGTTACTAGCAAGTCCGGATTACGGAGCGAGATGAACACAAGACGACCTGTGTGACAAGATATGGGTCGTACGACTTCCATGTCATGCCATTCAGCTTGACTAATGCTCCAGCCACATTTTTAACCCTGATGAACCAAGTCTTCCGAGAATACATTGACGAATTCGTAGTAGTCTACTTGGACGACATTGTGGTATATAGAAAACACTGGAGGAACACCTGGAGCACCTGCGGAAGGTCCTAGCCCGACTACGGGAGCACAAATTATATATGAAGCTATCCAAGTGCTCCTTCGCCTAAAAACATATTGACTTCCTCTGACATGTCATCGAGGAAGGGCGGATCAAGATGGACCAATAGAAGATTCAGGCTATCACAGATTGGCCGCCGCCTAAGGATATCAATGACTTGAGGGCGTTCCTTGGCCTATGCAACATTTATCAGTGGTTTGTGAAAAATTAATCCCTCATGGAAGTGCCATTGATAGAACTCCTAAAGAAGGTCGCGCCTCGGGAATGGGGTCCCAGGCGAGCGGAGGCCTTCAACGCATTGAAAGAGGCTATGACTAGTATCCCCGTCTTGGCCCTCCCTGATTTGGCCAAGCCATTTAAAGTACTAACGGATGCCTCTGACTATGCTCTAGGCGGAGTCTTGCTACAAGAGGGGCATCCAGTGGCATATGAGAGCCGTAAGTTGAAGGATGTAGAACGACGCTATGCCTCCCACGAAAAAGAATTATTGGTCGTCGTCTATTTGCTTACGCCTTTGAAGGCACTATCTGATGGGAGCCCCATTCGTGGTCAAAATAGACAACACAGCTGTTAGCCATTTCATGACCCAGCCAAAATTGTATGGCCGACAGGCCAGGTGGCAGGAACTCCTAGCGGAATTTCACTTCAACCTAAAGTACCGAAGTGGGAAGACCAACCAAGTTGTTGATGCGCTTAGTTAGAGATCTAATCTAGCATCAGTGCCTACTTTCCACCCTAAGGGGGAGCGAAGTGGCCGCCACTATAAAAGATCAAATATAGGATCTACTCGCCAAGGATCATGATGCACAGTATTTGGTCGATTTTGTAGGACAGGGCAAGACTCGCCAGTTCTACATGGAAGATGGGTTCCTAAAGGTGAAAGGGAACCGACTTTATGTTCCTAAAGGAGGAGATTTGTGGAGGACTCTTCTGATAGAATGCCATGATACATTGTGTCCCGGCCATCCAGGTGAAGAACGCACCATGGCGTTATTGCACCGTGCTTATTATTAGCCTCAAATGGCTGATGACGTTGCTCAGTATGTGAAGACTTGCCTAGTATGCCAGAAAGGCAAGTCAGACTGCTTGACATAAGCGGGACTTTTGGAGCCACTACCTATTTCAAAAAGACCTTAGGAAAGCGTGTCACTGGATTTCATTACCGGATTGTCCAAAATCGGAGATCTTACAACTATCTTGGTTGTGGTGGATTGGTTTTCCAAATATGCTACATTTATAGAAGCCCCAAAATATATATAAGCGAAAGATACAGCTCAACTCGTCTTCTCTCATGTTGTCAAATATTAGGGCCTGCCGAAAGACATCGTTAGTGATCGTGACTCTCGCTTCACTAGCAACTTTTGGACTTAAATCTTCAAGTGCCTCAGGTCCAAGTTGAGCCATAGTTCAAGTTTCCAACCGCAATCTGATGGCGAGATGGAGCGGTTCAATGGTATGCTGGATGAATATCACCGCCATTTTTGTTATCGGATCGTAGAAGAATTGGGTGAAGCTTCTATATGCTACTCAACTATGTTTCAACTCAAAAAAGAGCTTTAGTACAAATAAAAGCACTTTTGAAATTGTTACTGAATAGCAACTGCTACTCCCACACATTGTGAATGCCCCAAACATGTCGAAATCTCCTCGAGCTACTAGCTTCTCGAAGGAATGGAAGCGAAATTTGGAGATAGTGCGGAGCTATCTTATCAAAGCCCAAAAGTGGATGAAAAAGCATGGTGATCAAATCGTCGCTTTGTTGAATACCAAGTAGGAGACGAAATCCCAAAGCGATACTTGTTTGCAGGGGTCCATGACCCTCGCCTATTGCAGAAATACATTGGACCATTGTCCATAGAGACGCGCATTACGAAATTTGCATACCGGGTGGATACCCCAACCTGGTGGAAGATTCATCTAGTCTTCCATATCAACCTTCTGAAACCTTTTCGGGAAGACATGGAGGATCCTTCCCGGAGCCAACTCACAATACCCAGTATTCGAGGCCCTAATTCAATCGGAAAAAGGCGGGTATAAGCTATTCTCAATGATCGAGTGATTCATGCTTCAAGGAAAGATCACCAAGAGTTCTTGGTGGAATAGTAGGGCTGTGATACAAAGGAGAATACTTGGGAGATCGGAACAAACCTCAAAGCCTACAAGAGCCTGATCGAATATTATCTTGCAAGTAAGGCGCCAAGGACGTCGCCAACTCAGGTGGGGAGAATGTCATGGGCGGCTTTCCAGCCATGCCCCATGACCCTTGGACGCGCCCTATGGCGTCCTGGCAAGCCTCCCAACGCCTAGCACCATGGGAGGCCTCGTGCTCTTGGCCGCGCCAGGTGACAAGTGTGCCTGTGCCTATGTCTCCCAGCGATTGCCCTCACCAGCGCCCAGCCGCAAGAGATGCCAACCGTGCCGCGCGAGCAGATAGCACCGTGCGTGCAGACAGTGACGTGACTGCACACTCTGATGCTAAAGGCAAGTTTACTGCCAACGGACTTGCTTCTGCTTTGTAGGAATCTAAGTCATTTCTATTGTAAATATATAGTAGTTTTATTTCATGTATTTTCATTCTGTCTCTCTAGCTTAGTTATGTCAAGTCATGTCACTTTGGTTTATCGTTTTTAAGCACTATTAGGGGAGATCAAGCAGTCAAACTTTCTAGCAAGTAAACAATTCTCAATACTGGTGTCTCTCCCCCTCGACACTGTGTTGTTTTTCTATAATAGCTTTTATTAATGCAATCAAGCTTTCTTTTATTCTCATTCTCTTTTCTGCTCTCTCAATTGCTCTTGACATTGGTTTTTCTGTACGACACTGACAGTCTCGTCTAACATACGGAGAGGACCCCAGTTGGCAGATAGTAACTGCACGGACATTGGTTGCTTAGCCTTACGTCGACCTTCCAAGGAATCTCAGGAAGGCGCCGCATAAAATAACACACTTCGGATTACTTCCAATCTTTGCATACAAGTTCAATTCAACTATAAAGACCTATCTAATGTCTCGAAACACCAATTAGAGTCCAACAACATCAAAATCAAGTCTTGGTCAAACCTATGAACTCTTAAGTTATTCAAATTATCAACTTTCGACAAATAGTGTCAAATTTTTCTAGGAACCTCCAAAATCAAATTCGACCATACGTACAAGTCCAAAATCATCATACGAACCTATCGGAATCATGAAAACTTGATTTCGAATCCGTTTACCCAAAGGTCAAATCTTGGTCAACTCTTCCAACGTAAAGCTTCCAAATCGAGAGTCATTCTTCCAAATCAATCCCGAACCACTTGAAAACTAATATCGACCATACACACAAGTCATAATACATTATATGAAGCTACTCAAAGTCTCGAATCACTGAACGGAATGCTAAAGCTCAAAATGACCGGTCAGGTCGTTATACATATGAACCTATCTGACCTTCAACTTACTAATCTGAGCCCGTTTACTTAAAATATTAACTTTAGTCAACTCGCTACTTGCGTAAGTTAAGGCCTCTAGTTAGGAATAAACTATTTCAAATCACTCCCAAACATCCCAAAACCCGAACCAATTATACATGTAAGCCGTAAAATATCATCTGAACCTATTCAAGATCTCAAATGACAGAATGAAATGCTAAAAATCAAAATAACCTGTTGGATCGTTACACATTAAAAATCAGGAAAGGCTCATAAAAATTGCATGCGGACTCAGCAACCTCCAACAATTCAATTTTAATATAAATCTCAAGCAAATTAAGATTTATCATATACGACACCGTGTTAGGTGCGCTAAAAATTCTTGTAATGATTCATTGTCAATTATGAGAATTTCTGAACAACGAGCATTACCCTGAACAGTAAAAATACGTTATCTACCCGAAACAACAAGCCTTAACTCATTCGGTTAGTTTTCATTCTAGTACGCATGTTCCTAACTAACCAATCATACTCAACATCTAACGAAAATTTAATAATTGCACGAGCACCATAATTATATTAAACAGCGTCAATTTCATATATTATATTACCGTCCCAATACAAGGAAACCCTTACACGATGTTCAGTTGATAATTTCAAACCAAAAACCAACAGCAATAATCAATAAATTATAAATGCAATAGGCATAGATTAAAATATGAAGAAAGAAAACTAATTTGGCCAAGTACATTTGTTGTTATCTTTCAATAAACTATATTAAAATAAAATATGTAATATTTTATGAACTTTTTGATATACATGAAGGCGTACATCAATTTGCTTTTCTTAGAAAACAAACAAGGCTCAAGACTTTCATAGATTTTTAAATTTCAAATTGAAACAAGCGATTATGTCGCAGCGCCTTTAGTATGCTACCAACTTAATGTTCCGTCTATTATTTTTAATGTAAAATTGGCACACTGAAGGCACAATTACTACTTCGCGTTTTTACCATTTATGTCAATAATTTTCTGACAGCATCATTTATTGGATTTAATTTAGTTTTTTCCTCATTTCAAGAATCCCTTCTGATTATTACGTGTAAAAAAGGGTTTTATACCGCCAAAAATAAATTGAACTTCTAATAACATAACTAAAATAATAATACTGCTAAAACGTAATCGATAAGTTCTCATTTACGTATCATTTCTCTGTCGAGAATAATCTAGTCCACCTTCTTTTCCGCATCAGCATACACCGTTATAAGTGCTACATCTATGTGGATATTTTGAAAATATAATTCACGGATTTATGGCATCGTAAATGTATGTCTTTATTTGACGATAAAAACTTAATATGACCCCTTCAATTCATGATGGTATTTAAGCGTCTATATGAAATGCACTCACCATCAGGCACAATAATTTTTTACTAGTATCTTTTATGATCCGCTAAACCCCATCTTTTCATAACGATATAACAATGAGCACCGGTAGGACTATTGGATCTCAATACTCTTTTTATTTTAATAAAAGGAACACGGTTATTTCTACAAATAAAGGGCCATGGGACTCCCAACATTTTCAAAAAATAAATCCTTGATGTAGAATTTGTAGATTCTTCTATAGTCATGAGACCATTATATATGACATATTAAATCTAAACAATTAATGGTTGGATTGGTGGGTCAAAGTTACTATTTGGGATATATAAAGCCTTAAATCATATAGAAATGAGTGGTTGATAAGGACAAATCAGAGGTATCAGTGGCCTTTTCAACCACTCAAAAGACGAGACAGTTTGTTAATAATTCTCGATTGTTATTTTGGGGGACGCTACACTATAGATTTTCCAACCAAGCTTAGCTTTCTAAATATCACAATTTGCGTTGTAATAACACTAGTAATTTTGTGTACATTTTATCTCCCCTTATTTATTTGTAAAAAAGAAAGAAGCCATCCGGTAAACCATTCACGTAATACCCTCCCCTAAAGGTAACATGACACAGAAAGTCCCAGGTCAAGTGCAGTTATATGCGAAAACTGTTATATTATGGGAAAATTTGACTCGAACTCAATGTGTGCATCAATCCATATAACTTTATCAGGTTATGTGATATCTGTTTACCCTAAATTTCGAATAACAATTGAATTTATATATAGTTTTAAGGATACGTGATTTAATTTGATACAAATGGCGAATAATATGATAAAAGTTAAAATTAAGTAATAAATGAAAAAATGCAAACCACCCGAGTTAGACACTTTTGATCGTTGGTTGATCCTTCTTGGGTAGGGATTGATTATAATGGAAATTGAAACAAGTCAATGATTAAATGATTCAAGAGAACAATATACGACAGTTTCTTTTATTGATAATTGGAAAAGTGTCCTTACAAATAATTAAACCCTCCCTTTATATAGTAGGGGGGTCGTACATTTGGTGCAACTCCATACAAGGTAAAAAATCTCCTGATTTGCTAATTAAGCTGTTCTATTAATTTGTGTCGAGATTCCCGCCGCGATGTTCGTCTCATTACAGACATTGTGGCTTTCTGTCATTTAGGTTTGGTAATCTTCCCTCGGGTACTTTCGAAGTCAGGATCGATTTCGGACCACGGGCTCGATGTTCTTCGAGGTTAGACATTCTGGCCTCGTGTTTCGCTTCGATGAAACTCAGGTTCGATCTTCAACACTACGCATTCCGAACCCGATCTGTCGTGCAATAGTCGAACTCGATGTTGACCATATAGAGTCGAACCCGATTTCGACCACATATAGTTGGGCCCAACTTCGACCGTATACAGATAGTCCCCTCGATTTTTGGAGAGTAACGACGAGAAACGATATAAGCCTCAGATTCTCACCATACTGGATTCCGATTCTCACTCTGACAAGTGACGATAAACTTATGGACGTACGCGATACAGAAATTGAAAACGTCCCATCAGAAAAGCCCTTTAAAGCATTAAATGTGTGTTAGTAATATTCTGCCGCTTTGGGATGCGACCCGCCATTTCGAAAGACTATAAATACCCTCATTCACTCTTTGTATTCAAATGTTTGTGCTCTTTTATAACAACTTCATCGTTCTTATCTTTAAGACCCCCTGCCTTCTGGTTTTCTAAAAATACTTCAGAAGTTATCTTTAAATTATATTTCCCTCATATCAGCATCTTTTATTTCTTCGTCTGTTAAAAAATAATGGCAAAGACTTCGAAATCCATTCCTCAAAGACAAACTCCCTCTTCTTCTCAGTCTACTGAGAACGTTTCGCCAGTCGTCATCGAGGAACCTATACCGGAGCCCATTCTGAAAGCGTTTGTACCAACCAGGTGCTCAACCGGAGCCGATTTCAAGGTTGATAAAGCTTCCTCAATACCGGGCCAATGCGAACCGGTCACGAGATACATTTGTTCAATCACCGACAGAGTTCTCGATAAAGTCAAGGAAGACTGTAACTAGGTCGACAAGTGTGTGGTGGTTCCTGCGCCTGAAGAAGCAATAACTACCTACGTGGAGGGTTTTTTAAGTGTTTACACTTATCCCTTCACGTTGGGCCCTTTGGACCCGGTCATTATTGCCTTTTGTAAAAGGTATGAGGTGACCCTGGGCCAAATTCATCCTTCTTTCTGGAGGATAGTTATCCTTCTCCGTTTGTTTGTAGACAAGATCGAGGGGTATCCTTTCACCGCCGATCACCTCATGCGTTTGTACATTCCCCGACTCCATCGAGGGGGTTGATAAAACTTGCTCGTCGGGCAAGCAAAGCCCTGTTCTCAAGTATTGATGAGGATCGGGATCAAGGTTGGTTGGGTTGATTTGTTCGAGTGAAAACATCGGATCTAATCCCGGCCGAGGATATGCCATTCCCTGAGAAATGGAATATGAAGCGTAAGTGTAACCCTACTTACCAATTTGTTTATCGCTCTCCCTTTCACCTTTCCTCTTATCAATTTTCTATGGCGCAACTGTTTCTTGGATGCCGGATGCAATTCCTCATCTCAAAGAATGGGTCCAAAAACCATATTTCGAGCGCGCATGGAGCGAGCTTCAGAAAGGCCGGTGGGAGGCCCGACTTCATGGTGAGATAAGTTACATTCGAGCTTAATTCTTTATGCTATCGATTTCTAACTTGTTTTTCCTTTCTTTTGCAGGTTTATCAAAGGATGTTGAGATGAGACCTCCACCCGTGGGCGATGATGTTCCCAACGAGCCCCCTGTTTCGAAGTAGGAGAAAGAGAAGAAAAGAAAAGAGGCCCCAAGTTCCCCAGACCTCGAAAAGAAGAGACCAAGGAAAATATTGGCTCGCAAGCCCAAGGGGAGTGCCAGTGATCGAGTATTATCTTCGGACTTGCTACATCGATTGAGGGATGAGTCTGAGGAGGAAGAAGAAGATTTTGACCCTGTGGCTAGAGTGTGCCCGCCACAGTCTGAAGGGCGAGGGGTCTCCGAACCAAGGGTTAGTGAACTAGATCTTCATCGAGTTGGGGAACCCGAGATGGAGACAAGAACTGGGGCTTCCCCAGATACGAGGAGAGCACAGCTGGGAGTATTGGGTCCGATTGAGATGGTTGATTCGCCATCTTTCTCGGAATCAATGTTCAACGAGGCCCAAATAGCAAAAGAACGTTCCCTGTACGGAGATCATAGATCGAAAGACCCTTTCCGTGGTTTTTTCGATGGTGTGGATTCGACGTCCACGGAAGATGTTCTTGGGCTCGGTAATTTAGAGGTACCGAGGAAGAGCTCATCCACCGATACAAGCGGGATTTCCTTCAGTCCAAAATTGGTCGCTCAGTTTCCCACGCCGAGCGCTTACCCTTATCAAAAACGCTCCATATCTTTCACCATTCCCGAGGATGCCCGGGTTCTTTCTGCCCCCCTCGGGGTGGCCAGCTATCTTCGGTGCTCGGTGACCGAGGAGGATCGGGCAAAAATGAATGAGATGCACCCTGCCTGTTCAATGAAGCTCAGCAGGCGCTGAATCGGGTAACTTCCGATAAGCTTTGTTCGATGTCCTTTAAAATTTCAAGTAATCATAACATCTTCTTTTATGCTTGCAGGCCTTGGTACTTCACCATGAAGCTTTCCTTCGATTCCGGGAAGAGTCGAAATGCTACAAACGGCTCGAAGGGGAGATAATGAATCTCCGTGCATAATTGGAGCTTACCCAAAAGGATAATGCTGGCTTGGTCGAGCAAGTAGAGCAAAAACTCGATCAGATTGATCTACTTCGAACTAAAATGAGTATGGTTAGAGCTAAGGCCGACGAGTGGAGGAGCAAGATGGATCAGCTGGCCTCGAAGAAAGAGACATTTTAGGCACAGTTAGCTTCAGCAGAGGCTCAGCTTAGAGAGGCAAAGGAGAAAGTCGAAGCTCAAACTAGGAGTACCGACGAGCTTCAATCTCGGATCAGTACGGTTATCTCAGATCGAGATAATATGGCTAAATAGCTGAAAATGGCCAAGTCGGAAGTTGCCATGGTCAAAGCCGAAGCTGATGAACAGCTAGCTCAATATAAGGCCGATGTTGAAGCTGCTCAAGATCAATCAAGGAATATGGTTGACCATATGAGGTGGCAATCTCGCAGGCTTTCCCTTGAAGAAATTCACGCTCGAGGCTTTGATTTATCGGCTGAGATCAAAGATGCCAAGATAGACGAAGCCGAGGCCAGAAAATTAGCCTTTCCGGAGCAGGATGATTCCGAGGATTCAGTCGGATCTGAAGAATGAGAAGACCTGGGAAATCCTGATGTCGAGGTGGGATTCTGTTGAGACCAAGCGCTCCTGACCGAGTTTTATCTTTTTTCGTGTTCAATATTGTGTATCGAGATTGCTCGATTTCTGTAAAAGGGATTTTTCATATATATATATGTAAAGCCTTCTTTTTACAGCTTTCGAAGCACCTTTAGCCCTCGAATACTATTAACTCATAGTGGCCTTAGCCTTTTGATTCGGGCATTGCCAAATAAGTGATGTGCCCTCAAATTTTGTTAACTCGAAACAGCCTTAGCCTTTAAAGTTCAGGGATCGCCTAATAGGTCTTATATCCCTTTGAGTTCTGTTAACTCGAAACGGTCTCAGCCTTTAAAGTTTGAGGGTTGCCTAATAGGTCTTATATCCCCTCAAGTTCTGTTAACTCGAAACGGCCTTAGCCTTTAAAGTTTGAGGGTTGCCTAATAGGTCTTATATCCCCTCGAATTCTGTTAACTCGAAACGGCCTTAGCCTTTAAAATTTGAGGGTTGCCTAAATAGGTCTTATATCCCCTCGAATAAATTTGTTTTTCGGACGAAGTCCCCGAGTGAGATAGTGGTTATTCGAACTAAAGTTAAAGTGGCCCTTGGGCTCGTTTGATCGGAAGCAGGATGTTTGTATACAAGAGACTTCTGGTTATTCTTGTTCATAATAATAATGTATGTGTACAATTTGTGTTAGGGTTCGACCAATCTATTTGGGCACGGTTCCTTTGACCGTTTGGCCCTTATATTGAATCTTATTGATCTTCGACCCTTCAATCCTAAAATATCTTTCCAAGCTAAAGTGGCTCCTTAGTATTCGGAGTCGATTGAAGATAGGCCTCGAATATTGTCGTCATCGATTTGCTATCGGCCTTCGAATCTAAGTTAGCACGATTTACTGGTTGCCTCATTAAAAACCTTACCGTAAAATCCATTTTGGGACAAAACTGGTTCAAGGGAAAAAGAGTGCAATACGTGCTTTCAGACCTAATATCTCGTATGGCCTCCCATTTGATACCTGCAAATGTTAGTCCGTAATGCAAATAAAAATAAAGAACAGGGTCGTACCTTAGTAGTAATATCGCTTTAAGTGACTTATATTCTAGTTGTTTGGTAGTTGTTTACCATCTACTGTTCTGAGCTTGTAAGATCTTTTTCCGGTGATTTTAATGATACAATAAGGTCCTTCCCAGTTTGGTCACAGCTTCCCTTCGTTCGAACTCCGTGTGTTTGGTGTAACCTTTCTTAGTACTAAGTCCCCGACTTTGAAGTATCAAAGGTTGATCCTTCTGTTATAATACCTCTCGACCCTTTAATTTTAAGCAGCTAGTCGAACAATGGCGGTTTCACGTCTCTCATCTAACAATTCCAAGTTCGTATTCATGGCTTCGTAGTTCGATTCCTCTATTGCATACCCGAAACTGACACTTGGTTCCCCGACCTCGACCGATATCAAAGATTTGGCGCCATAAACCAGAGAGAAAGGGGTGGCTCCGGTGTTGGATTTCTCGGTCGTTCAATATGCCCATAGGACTTCAGGTAATATTTCCTTCCATCTCTCTTTGGCATCGGTTAATCTCTTTCTGAGATTCTGAAGTATGGTTTTGTTGGTAGATTCGATTTGTCCATTCCCACTGGGGTGGTAGGGTGTCGATAGGATCCTTTTGATCTTGTGATCTTCGAGGAATTTTGTCACTCTGCTACTGATGAATTGCTTCCCGTTATCGCATACGATCTCGGCTGGCATTCCAAATCGGCATATGATGTGATAACAATTGAATTTATACGTGGTTTTAAGGATACGTGGTCTAATTTGATACAAATGACGAATAATATGATGAAAGTTAAAATAAGTGATAAATGAAAAGAACACAAACCACCCGAGTTAGACGCTTTTGATCGTTGGTTGATCCTTCTTGGGCAGGGATTGATTATAGTAGAAATTGAAACAAGTCAATGAATAAATGATTCAAGAGAACAATATGCCACTGTTCTTTTATTGATGATTGGAAAAGTGTCCCTACAAATAATTAAACCCTCCCTTTATATAGTAGGGGGGTCGTACATTTGGTGCAACTCCATACAAGATAAAAAGAATTTCTGATTTGCTAATTAAGCGGTTCTATTGATTTGTGCCGAAATTCTCGCCGCGATGTTCGTCTCATTACGGATATTCTGGCTTTCCATCATTTAGGTTTGGTGATCTTCCCTCGGGTATTTTCGGAGTCAGGATCGATTTCGGACCACGGGCTCGATGTTTTTCGAGGTTAGACATTCTAGCCTTGTGTCTCGCTTCGATGAAACTCAGGTTAGATCTTCAACCCTACGCATTCCGAACCCGATCTGTCATGCAATAGTCGAACTCGTTGTTGACCATATAGAGTTGAGCCCGATTTCGACTCCATACTGTTGGGCCCGACTTCGACCGTATACAATATCTTTAAGGTAAAAATGTATAGAAGTTAATCATATTTACGTGATAAGTCTTTCTTCTTTTCCATCTTTTTCCCCTCATGTATGTTACTATAGGCCTCTCAATGCAATTTTTCCCCAAACATTGATCGTTACGGGAATTTTTAACCAATTTGTCATTGCAAAAAGCGTAATGTGCCTCGTGTGTGGTATTTTGGGATTATATTATTGAATCTCACTCGTTGTCTTGCACTTACAGCTTTATGTATTTGTTGCCAGAACTTTCAGTTTAACTTACCAAAATTTATCACATGAGAAACCAGATATTCAAGTTACATAATTGGTCAGAACTCCAATAAAAATTGTTTATGTTGAAAAATGAGTTAGTACTACTGAGTATATTAAAAGGACTTACAATTGCATAACTTGTCGATTTGATGATGGGTAAAAATTACATTTGCAAATAAGTAACTAAAAATTTAAGATCTATATATTGACGGTAAAAATAATATTAACATATCAAATTACTTAATAAACAATTATATGTACTATGTTAACCATTAGTGGATAATAAAAATAATAACTAACTTGTTAGTTTAATAATTTAAACTACACCTATAGTATTAAACAAATTACACTCTCAATCTATACAACTTCATCCACTAACTTTATGTTGGATTCTCTCTTAGCGGAGTCTGAAAAAAATATTCCAACTTAAGAATGAAAATAAATTCCTCTACTGAGCAAGATGCAATTGAACACCTTGATATCTTTTGCCCTTTTTATTTTTTTATTTTTTCTTCTTATCTTCTTTCAACGAATCTAATAGCTTTTAGATAGTGACAAAAGTTCTACGAATTACATTGACTAAAGTTGATAGGGACTATTAAAATTTTTATATATGTGAATTGATATAATACCTTATAGCAGTACAAGGTCATAACTTATTAAAGTAGAGTTCAAACTCATTATGGACCAAATTCCCTTCTTTTACCAAGTCAGATGGATTCTTTTTTCTTAATAAGTTAAAATGAATTTATCATTTTAATATTATCCTGAGAATCAGAGAGCTAATGAGAAGGGATTGGAGGTGTGAATTGAGACATATTTGGGGTGAAAAGCTATGTGAAGTAAAAGAGGAAACCTTGAAAGACATACGAGTGCGCCTCTCGTAGACGAATACCGACTCAGTCCGCTCCTACTGCGCGGAAGTGCTCATAAACCCTTTATTTCATTTATCAATAGGGCCCTGTCCTGATCGGTCACTTTTCTGGGCCGGAATCGATAAGTGGATTTACAAAATATGTCCCAATTTTATGTTCAAGATTTTGTTACCTCTTGTCTTTGCAAATCAAAATGAATTTTCACGAGTTTTGTTTTTACCCTCCTTTTTTTCGTCATTTTATTCGTCTACATTCAAATTTAAATGGTAATCATGAATTTAGAGATGGCGTTGTTGTTAGTAATATTTTTACTAAGTTTGGAGTCTCAAATATTTAAGAATTTTTAAAATGATTTAAGTTTTATGCACTGTATGAGATAATATTTCTTACTTATCTTTATAATTTAGCGCATGACAGTAGATTAATTACCATTTTATTAAGTTACATCCCAATACTAATCATTAAGATATAGTTATAATTATTTTATATGTGATTGATTATGTCAATATTTTATATAATTAATGTATAAGAAGTTAAACTCATCATCAATTAAGACAAATGAACACAAATGTAAAAGTCAACTTAATTGTTAAAAGTAGATAATATAAATCCTAGAGGTCTTTTGGTACAATATATGATCAGATAAATAAAAATATTTCATAAGATATTTATTTTATGAGATTAATTATTCTACTTTTTATATGAGATAGTTAATTTTACTATTTTAATATAAAATTTAATTTTAAAATTACCTAATACCTATAACTAAATATGAAATAAATACCATCTCAAATCGAACTAATTCGATAGCCATCTAATGATGTAATTGTAAACATATTCAAGAAAAAGCACGTGCTTTGTGGGCCCGGCAGGCGAAGCATCCCAAGTGATCTTAAAATATAGTACTCCGGTTCTTCCCAAAAGGAAAAAGAACCAATATTTTGATTTTCTATCTCTGTTGTTTATTGAAAATGATGTTCTTCAAAAGGGGGTACAAACAGTGAAGCAAAAAGTACGACGGGATATACAAGTGACTCCCAAAATATCCATTCGTGCACTATACTTATCCAGTTATTCATGAGCACTTCGAATCTGGTTAATAATTGTAGTAAACTTCATCTTATCCTATCTATTTTTGGCTCTAGAAAATAATATTACCCTTTTTAAATGGAACAGAGAGGATCTCTTAACCTCAAAATTAAAAATCAAAACAGGAAATTATTGCTGGAATGCAACTTCAAAGGTAAAAAAGACCATCAGCTGATAATGATTATGCACGTTTTTAATTCAAAATAAAAATATTACTCAATTATATTAAAAAAAAAAAGAGCAATTCCAGCTAATCTTTTTTTATTTGGTGGAGTAGGGATACATACTATGTGCGTATACATTACATTCCTCATATCTCGCTAATGAGATTATATTATGTATGTTCTTGTTATTGTGGGTGGGGTTTCAAATAAACCTTTGTTGTTTAGAAATAATAGAGAACCTCCTTGAGCTAACATTTTCCAGCGATTTTCAATTTAAAATAATCTGATATATTCATATTATTTTAATGTTTAATTATATCAACTATTAATTTTAACATGATTATTGATGATATATTTTCAAACAATTATACCAAGAAATATCAAGGAATGAAAAGAATAATTCAACAAAATATTTATTCAATTAAAATTCTATTATTATGTTACAAGAGAAATTTCTTTAAAAAGAAAAAAAAGCAAGGTATAAAACATTTGAAGCTCCTGAAAAATCTATAAGGAGATAGTGATGCTTTGAAATATAAAAAAAAATTAAATAAGAAATAATAGAGTTATAGAATCTTAATTTATGTATAATATTTTATAACAAGAACCCCGTATTATAGTAATCCACAATAATTGAGGGCTATTTGTGAACTCTTCAAAATTGGGAATGTTTTATCTCATATTAGCGTCTGACACGCGGATTGATAAAAAAGAATGGAAAACAGTAGTTTTAATTGGTATGAATTGTATGAGAATCTGAGATAAAGAATGCAGTGAACAACAAGACAATGTATAGGACAGCAGCAAAATAAAATAATGCACTTTTTGTATTGATTAATGTTCTTTCTTCCAATGATCATACAAAGAAAGAGAGGGTGTTGCTTGTATTGTAATGGGCATAATTTAGCTTCATTGAAAAGCTAGCTATATAAAACAAGCAAGAACCCTTTTTGGGATAAGACTCTCCGATAGTGCAAAACGAACAGTTGAAAAGGCGTCTCTGGTTGAGTGCAAACCCGATCGACTGTTTTTAATTTTAGTGTTTCATTTGGTAGTTTGAAACTTTAAGTATCTTTATATGATGTGTTATGATTTGCGTGTATTGGTCGATTTTACTTTTTGAATGATTCGTAATCGATTTGGAAGAATGACTCTCGATTTGAAAACTTTAAGTTGGAAGAGTTGACCAAGATTTGACTTTGAGCAAACGAACTCAGAATCGAGTTTTTATGGTTCCGATAGGTTTTTGTGATGATTTGGACTTGTGCGTATATTCAAATTAGGTTTTGGAGGTTCCTAAAAAGATTCGACACTATTTGTTGAAAGTTGGCAATTTGAAGAACTTAAAAGTCCATAAGTTTGACCTCTTTTTGGTATATGTGCGCGAGCAGGTTCGTAGCGTGTTTTACGATTGAAATGCATATATGGTTTGTGTCCGGAAGGTTCTGGATGAGTTTTGGGTGCTATAACGAAGATTCTTTTGTTTCTGATTTTCTAGTGTAAGATATTTACGAAAATGTCTTTTTTATGCCATAAATTTTCAGACTTTCTTTAAAACTTTAAAATATCGTATCCCCCTCATTTTAAGGCCAAATTGGGTGATTCAAAAGGCTATCTTGGGTACAAGGATTATGTTGGGCTTATTAAATGTGAGTTTAGAGATCATCTAGGATCTGATTCGAGCTATAACAGTTGTTGCATTATTTTACTTGTTCTGGAATTTAGTCACTTTTTCTCACATAGTTTTTGAGCTCTGATTTGGGTGATTTTGGGGAGGATTTTCCCAATTTGAATTGGAGTAAGTTTTTTTTTTTTTTTTTTTTTTTACTCTGATTTAATTGTATTACGTGATTCCATCTTCGATTTTGGCATTTAATTTGATGAATCTAAAGGAGAATTTAGGGGTTCTTCTCTAAACTTTTCTAAAGTGAATAATTAAGATTTGAACATTGATTTGGAGTCGGATTTGAGTAATATTGATATGGTTGGACTCATAATTGAATGAGTTACTAGAATTTCTGAGTTTTGTCGGGTTCTGAGGTGTGGGCTCGGGTTGACTTTCAGTATTTAATTAAAGTCGACCTTTATCATTTGGGTTTGCTTTCTATGATATTATTTGATGATTTTGAGTTGCTTTTGGCTAGTTTGAGCCGTTCGTAGGTCGATTTGTGCGGGATGGTGCTTCTAGCGTACCGATTTGGCTCATCCGAGGTAAGTATCTTGCCTAACTTTCTTGGGAAACTTTTTTCTAATAAAATAATATTGTTTGCCACATGCGGGGGTGATGCATATGTGAGGCGATGAGTGTACATGCATGTACCAGGGTTAACTATGCCTGGGGGTAAATTATACGGTTCTTTGTGCCTTGTTGGAATATGTTACTTTCTTACTTCATGTTTACTTGACTTTTATATTAATATGAATACAAATTTCAATGCTAGAAACCATGATTTAGCTTATTATAACTTAATTAAAAATTTGATGAACTTTTGTGAAACTATTGATGTGCTCAATTCGGTCATTACTATGCTTAATCACAAATACATCGCTACGACCATTACTCTTGAGATATTTAGATTCTATACTTGCGTTGAAGATCACTTTTAAGATTTGTTGATATACTTGAACAATAAAGTTCTTGAGGTTTATTGAATTGTTATCGGCTTGAAAGTTGTGGTTGATATTCATTTGGCATATCCGCTTAATCACTCTCCTTGATGTTATTCATGCTTCTTACCTTGCTTGTTATTGATATACATATGCTTGGTGAGGAAGAGTGTAAAGCACAAAGGGTGATGTCGTGCCATTGAAAATACATTATCATGTGAGAAAAGAGTGTAAAGCACGACAGGTGATGTCGTGTCATTTCATATACATTATCGTGTGAGGAGGAGAGTAAAGCACGAAGGGTGGTGCCATGTCATTGCATTTACATTATCATGTGAGGACGATGGTAAAATCATGAAGGGTGATGCTGGTCATTGTTTTTATATTATCATGTGTTCATGGCATGAAGGGTGTTCCCCTGCAGGTGAGGACGAGAGATATGCATTATATTGTGATATCTTTTCCTTGTGTATACCTTTACGCCTTTATCTTGAGTTGTTACTGTTGCGCCTATGTTTTCTATGTGACCTGTCGTTGTTGTTCTGTCTTTGTCATCTATATCAATTATTGTTGTATTATCCATGCTTTCTACCTGTTTAGCTTATAAATATCATGCTTTCCTTCTTGTTCATAATATCTACATCTATGCCATTTCTCATTTGTTGCATTTTCGTATAAACCTTCTACCATGTTAGTTTTCCATGCTAATTGTTTAGTCTATAAAGATCATGCTTTCCTTCTTGTTTGCTATATCTACATATATGCCATTTCTCATTTGTTGCACTTTCATATAAGCCTTTTACCATGTTAGTTAGTGAAATTTATGTTCTCCTATCTTAATTGCTATCATTACTTATATGCCTCACACCTAGTCTATTATCGTTATCTATATACACTGCCTTGTTCATTATTGCTACATGTGTACTTCCCACTTTGTCGTTACTGTTATTGGCATTTCTTTCACCTGGTTGGTAGTGCTATATGTATGCTTGGTGAGGAAGAGATAAATGCATGAAGGTTATTGTCGTACTACTTGATTTGATATCTTGAGTACATTTCTCACACTATGAAAGTTCTGGATTTTCTACTGTAGTATGATGGTCATTGCTTTAAGGAAAAGTTTGGTTGTGATATTGAGAAATATTGACCGTAATTTCTTCTAGTAATAATATATTGCTTCGCATATTTGTTCTTGTACTCCTCTCTGGTATGTTCTAATATTGTTTCTATTGCAATTCTACTGTACAAGTTATATCAGTGAGTATCTTTTAACTAAAAAGGCTCGTCAATACTTCACTGAGGTTAGTCAAGATACTTACTGGGTATATGTGGTCGGTTGTACTCATACTACACTTCTGCACCTTGCGGCATATCTTGGAGCTGAGATGCGGTGGATGATAGGAGCCGACACTGAAGATGTACCTGTCTTCCGGATTTAGCTACCACTTGTCCCTGGGTAGTTTTAGAGTTCAATTTTGTTTATGTACATTTCAAATAAAAGTTGTATTTATTTCATATCAGTTTTTGTAAAAATTCAGTCTTAGTAGCTCATGACTTGTACTACCAGTCGTTGGGATATTGTTTGGAATTCAGTTATATCATTTGTTGATTACTTTTATTTTATTAGAACTGTGTCGACTGTTATTGGGCTTACCTAGCGGGTTGGGTTAGGTGCCATCACGACTAATTGAATTTTGAGTCATAACAATAGCGCCCCATGATTCGACGGTTACTTGACATAATGGTTTTGTGCCTTTCTTTATAATCCAGTTCTAACTACAAGAGACGCCCATTACCTTCCTTCCAGTTCTCGCCTTTTTTTCAAAGAAAATACCAAAAGTTATTATTCTTTGCTTACATCAACCTAATTCAATCATGTTGACTTCCCAGAATTCATCCTCTTCCGCTGGAACTCCGCCTAACGACCCATCTCCCTCTGTGCGGAGAAGGGGAAAGCCCCCATGGTGGAGACTCCTGATTAAATGGGACCAGAGGATCTTGCCGCATAGTTCCTTAAACCCTAGACTTTATGATAGTGATTGCCAAAGCGTCAGCAAGGGCGGTCCGATGGAGGAGTATGTGTCTCTAGTGAGGGAGGACCGCCTTCTCCGAGTAAGCGCAGATTGCGGCTGGGATGACGATGTTGAAGTTGCTGCCATGGGTGACAGGGCTCGAATTACCCATCATCTAGCGAGCTTCTCCATGATCTATACTTACCCTTTCACTATAGGCTTTGGGTTCCCCATTCCTGAGATTATCGAAGCCTTCTGCCATCGCTATCAAGTTTGTTTGGCACAATTGGCCCCCCAATTATGGTGATTGGTTGCATGCATCTAATTTCTGGATGACCGGGCCCCCCTAAATTGCACCTTCGACCATCTGATTCATCTCTACTCTCCTTGAATGTTCGGGGGAGGTATGATACACCTGATTGCACGAGGTACACGTGCTTTCATAACGAGTACTGAAGATGATCATGATCGAGGATGGTTGGATCGGTTTGTTAGAATCCCAACATGTTTCTTGCACCGACTGACTTTTCACCAATTTCAAGAAGCGTGGAGGTTTTCACGTAAGAACTTAAAACATTCTTCAATTTTTTTATTAATCACATCTTTTCTCATCTTGTACTACATATACTCGCTTTACAGCCCGTGTGGTGACCGCTGCACCTGTACCCGAGATTCTTGATTGGGTGAGGGATATTTTACTAGCCTCCAGACATGATGACCGGACCAGGAGGGCCATCTCTTTAAGTTGATGAAGCGGACAAATCATGGTGGCCGGCTACTAAAGCATATGTAAGCTGAGGGTTTTTTTTTGTCACATCTCCTTGACCTTTAGGTTTATATCTTCTGCAGGATTATCTAGGAAGAGATTGATTGCTACGGTGCTCCCCTCATCTGACTCTGCTGTTGTCCATATCCGGAACTTGTCTTTCGGAGTTGCTTTAAATTGGAAGTGGCGGGTCTGGGATTTTGGCGAGCCAACGGCTGAGGGGATTGATGCGTGTCTCCTCTGCCTCCTTCGGTTGGCCGAGAGCCGGAAGGAAAAGATGCCCAGGGTGATCGACATTGATGCCAAAGAGGTAAAGGCTAGTGCTACAGGAGGGGGCGAAGGAGACGAGGTGTCGGTCAAGGAGTTATAGGTGCCCGGGGTCCTTGAGCCGGAGAGTGTGGTCCCTCCCAGTCCTACAATCATGATCGATCCGAAGAGGATGGACAAATGGGAGTCCGAATTAAATACCTTCAAGGACCGTTGGCGTCGTGAGGTAGCTTCGATGATGAAACTAGAGGATCAATGCAGAAGGCTTCGGGCACACCGCCAAGCTAACAAAGAGGTGGCCGAGCTGGAGCGGAACAGGGTGATTCTCTCTACCTGCTTGGAGACCCTGTGCATAGTACAGGGAGGCGAACTTGATATTTCCCAGATGATCACTGAGGTAAAGCGGTCGCCGCTGCTACAGAGAAAGCCCTGGAATAGGTGTCATCCGAGTTTGATAAAGTGAGCTTTGAGAGCGAGGATTCTGCTGGTTCTTCTGAAAGTGTTCAACTTTGCGTCGTGCTGCATTCTAGACCAATAATACCAGTCCTCATTAGTTTTTGAACTATTAATTTGTACCCGGAGTGGTCACCACAACTACCTTCGTGAACTTCTCTCATCACATAGTCACTTTCACCTAAACTTAAGCATTTGGCTAATGGGCCATGCAAATACCTCCGATATAGCTAACCTCCAACCAAATAATACTGTGCCGCCTTGGGTCTGAGGGCCCAAGGGAAGCTTTTCTATCCTCGAGTAGTGTATTGTCTTGAAAATAACCCATGATACTATATACCAGTCCAAAGTCAAAGTCATGGAACATACCTCGCTTTGATTTGACTCTAGCACGGAATGGAGAAGGTGCACGATTGAGTTCGACCCTGATGCTACGATGCCTTTTGATGATCCAAGGTTATCCAAAGTTTCTGCCTCCACATTTTCTTCTCGTGGGATCTGAGTCATCTTCCATTCTTTGAATCAAGACAATAACGCCAAGACCCCGGGCCGTGCCCTAAACGGGCCTAGTGGGCCATTCTCATGGGCTGTTGTCCTGGGCCGTCCCCGGTCATGAAATAAACGGGCTAAATGATCCCGGGCTAAACGGTCTTTTTGTAGGAACCGCCGGGACCGGGCCCACGAACTCATGGTCCCGGACTAAACGGGTCAGGCTCGTGGGCTAAGTGGGCCCAACGGCTAAGTAGTGATCTTTTTTAAAAAATTAAATAGAAATTAGAGACAAAAAGATGTTAAAAAAAATATCAAAGGCAATACGTTGTAAATTTATTATAGAATTGTGACCTAATTTTTTAATTCAAACTGAAAGACAAAAATATTGTAAAAAGATATTCAAAGTAATGCCTTATAATTTTATTATAGCAATAAAAAATATGGCAATATCTTTCTTAGTCTTCCTCCCCCTTATGGAATGAGCACAGCAAGGTGCTAATACCACCATTGAGAAGAAAAAGGAACTAATCAAGATGTGCCAAAATAGAAGTTACATAATACATACTAATTTTTGTTCGTACAAGTTATATGTTATCTCTTACAAACTTCATAAACTCTTCAAGGTTCGGAGGAAGTTCCGTTGGTGGTGGCGGGAAAAGTAGCTTAGTCATCGTCGCTTCCATTGTTGGGCGAAGCAGCAAGTTCAGCTAGCATTTCTTCGAGAGCTTCGTCTTCCTCTAGTTGTGATTAAGCAAGTCCAAAATTTCTTCTTTTCGAACGGATCCAATCTCTGAAAGTATTGATTTTTCCAAGCTCTCCCTCATTGATGCTCTATAATCACCAATTTCAAGTCTTGCTTGACTGAAAGCGCTCTCCGATGCCACAGTTGAAGCTTGAATAGTTAAAATGTCTTGGCCATCCTTGAAAGAACCGGAAAGGATTTTTCTTTGTCCTTCCACCATTGCAAAATATTAAAGGTGCCGTCGGGATTTACTTCCTCAAGTTGCTGCGACAAATAAATTTCAAGCTCATTTAGTTGTGAAAAATCATTACTACTGGAACCGAAAGAATCCCTAAACCCGCCCAAGCACTAAGTCCTTTTACTCCCGCAGTTCTTTTAGAAGATTGAGAATCAGAAGAAGAAGAAGGAGTTGGAATATTTGGTCTAGCATGATTTAATGCAACTTGATAAGCATTATAAATAGGTTGAGTATGTATTCTACTTGAGGCTATTGCTTCCGGAAGTTTAGGCAACTCATCATCTTCAAGTGCTAAACCATTATAAACAGTTTCATACCAAAATTGAGGACCTCCTAATTTCATACAAGGATTTAACAAAGCTGCAACACCATAAATATGGGGAATAGGGAAAAAAATATTTTTTAAACTTTTTTCTCATAGAAACAATAGTAAGTTGATAAATTTCCCCACCCTATGAAAAATGAGCAAATAAATTTGAAAGTTCTGCAATATAAACTAAACAGTTAGAACTAGTAGGATAATATTACCTCTAGCAATATGAAATTTTTCTAAAAAATCAACAAGCATTTTAACATTAGCTCAATCCCCATTCGCAAGGTAATTGTCATCATCACTTACATGTGTATTAAACATTGAGTTTATGGGGTTTCTATTTTCATATGCAACAACGAAACTTTCATACATGTAATTCCATCTAGTTGAACAAGGTTTAGGAACCTTTCTTTCTCTTAGGCCACATTCATCACATCTTTTAAAATATTCTCTAAGTCTACTTCTACGGTTTGAATTGAAAATCCAGCTAAGAGCCATTTTAACCTTTTAAATTTGAATATTTAAAATTCTCATACCATCACCCACAATTAAATGGTAAATATGACAAATACATCTAACATGAAAAATGTTGCAAAATGCAGGATTTAGTGTAGTGGTAAGCAAGTCTACATCATTTTGTGTTATTAGTAGCATTATCCATTGAAACCGATATTATTTCATCACTAATGCAAAAACATCTGCAAATATCCATAACTGTTCTAGCAATAAACCGCCACGTGTAACATGAGAGATTATTCTACAAGCAATTATGTGCTTTTGAATTATCCAATCCTCCTCAATCCAATGACATATAACAGTAAGGTAATCACAGTTATTGTTACTTCTACCAATATCAGTTGTAATAGCAGCACGGCAATTTATATGAGTAAATAAATATTATTCATATTCATGCTTATATTTATAAATATCGCTCTTTACAGTTATGCAAGGAAAACCTTTATAAGTAGGATTAAAACATTTTCTAATATAATGCACAAATGCAGGGTCAGAAGGAAAACAATAGGGTAAGCACATAACAGTTACCATTTTTGCCAACTCTTCCCGATTTTTTTTAGATCATAATATAAAATACCACCGGTACCAGTGTTAATTCCCGGTTGAAATTGATTTGAACCGGTACTAGGGTCAACCTGATTAGGACTAGGTACACTTTCCCCTCGGCCAAAGTTTTCAGACGTTGATATCTGACGTTATCTTTAGGGTATTTTTTTTATGTGTCTAGCCAAAGATTCTGTCTCGCCCCGCGATACAAAATAAAAGCTAACTCCATACCACAAGTTTTACACTTAGCCTTATTTTGTGGAACTAGTTAAGTGAAAAATGGCCAAACAGGAGATGTTTCCTGCCGTTTAGTAGGTTGTCTAGAAAAAGTAGGGGCAATAACGGGAGTATCAGATGGGTTATCATTTGGATTAGCATCGTTATCACTAGTTGAGTCAACATCAGGAGCAGGACTAGTAGGTGTATCATCGTCCGCTTGAGTTTCATGAAGATCAATTTCCTCATCATCATTTTCATCAATAGTATTATAATTATTAGAATAGAGAGCATTCATTAATTCATGGTCTAAATGTTCACCGGGTGCAATATTATGGAAAAATTCAGTCTCTGTAAATTGTAATAAACTATTATCGGTATCAAG
This sequence comes from Nicotiana obtusifolia, assembly GCA_002018475.1. NCBI lineage: Eukaryota > Viridiplantae > Streptophyta > Magnoliopsida > Solanales > Solanaceae > Nicotiana > Nicotiana obtusifolia. The sequence goes on from MCJB01026265.1 coordinate 107,921, forward strand.
AATAGCAGGTGTAGGATAGGTATGAAGTTTGGTTCGGGAAGCCGGGGGCAAGGGACGAGGAACAGCAGTACCACTAGATTCGCCAGTCTTGGATTTTCCCTTATTCTTATTTTTACCAAAAATATTTCTTAAGGAAGACATCTTAATTAATCAAGTAATAGCAAATAAATAAAACTATAATATTAAGACATAAGAGTTGGAACGAGTTTACCGAGTTGACGAACAACTTGTTGAAAGTTGATTATCGTTGAAGACTTCAATTCACCAACTTTACAATTATTTCACAAATTGTAACAACCTCAATATTTTTGACTATTTTTTGGAATAAAGTAAGCAATCGGTAGCAAGTATAGAAGAAAATTAGAGAGAGATTATAATAGATTGATATTAATTTTGTAAGAAAATGAAAGAATGAGGGGGTATTTATAGTTGAAAATAGGGAAAAAATATAATTATAAAAAGTTTGGGGTAAAAACTAAGTTGGAGGGATTAAATGGCTATTTTTTTAAATAGCCAACGAATAGTTTTTAATCCCCCAACAGCTCTTTTTTTCAAAAGCCAAATGGCTATCTTTTTTAAAAAAAAGAAATTCGTTGGGCTCGTTTAGCCCGCCAAGGGGCTGGTCCCGTCGCGATCTCTTGGTGGGCCAAACGGGCACGATCCAACGGTTCCTAGCTAAGAACCGGCTCATGAGATCGGCATAAGCTCACCTCTAGCGGTCCTAACGGTCCTAGCCCACTTACCCACATAGCCCACTTAGCCCGCGGTCTCGGGCCCGGACCGGCCCACTTGCCACTCTTAACTGACCTCTTTCGGAACTATGTTCGCATTTGGGCAATTGGGAAAAATACTCAAGGATTAGTTGAAAATTTTGTCTTGTTTCAAAGCGTTTTTCTGTTTTTTAATCCTTGTATTGATACCTAGTTTCAAACCAAATCCAGTTATGTAACTTCTATTTGTGTGTTATGATCGGGAATTAACCACTCGACTCAAAAAAAAGAGGTCCCTTTTTATATGGTTGTTATGAAGAAGACGTATCGACCTCATTTATGAGCACAAGCTCTTTTTGAACTTTACAATTTCAACTCAGAGGTTCTGTCGCGCATTTTTAGCGGGATTTTATGATCTAACTCCAAAGACAGCATGTGAGTATGTTACAAGCTAAGTCTTGAGACTGCATCGTGTGATTGGTTTTTAGCGAGAACCATACTTATGAATCTAGGAATTTGTTTAATAAAAGAAAATATTAGAAGACAAAACAATTTGATACTTGCTTCATTTTCTTTGAGGGGAAAACAAACCTAGTTATACATAAACCTCTGCGAGCTTTCTCGGCTTAGGTTGTGAGCTTTTTACAAGGTATGGAAAAAAAGAAACATTCCCGGTTGAAGATCTCAATTGAGTAATCCTCGTCTGGTGGAGTAACCCTGGTTATAGGCAGCCTTGGTACCTGCATCCCCCTCCCTAGTGATTAAGTACGAGGGAGGAATACTTAAGCGCTTGGATCATTCTATGAGTCCTACGCTTTGGAGTACCGGTATATTCTCGTGGTAATTTTTACCCGTATTGTCTCATTGAAGACCTTGCCTGAAAAACTATTTTGGGGAAAAAATGTGGCTAAGGAAAAGAGTACAAAATGTATTTTCAGATGTCTTGTCCCATATTGCGGGTGCATGTTTCTGCGAGCAAAAGTTAGCAAATTTAGCCAAGACCTAGAATGTGAGTCATACCTGCATAGAAATGGTAATGCTTCAAATTACTAATATTCTGGCTGATTTGTAGTTCTTCATCAGTCCCATTCACGAGTCTGTATGCACCTTTGCCGGCGATCCCGATGGCTCAATACAGTACTTTCCAGTTGACTCATTTTTTTGGCATTAATTTCTTTGTTTCTGGTCGTCACTTTATGGTGGACATAGTCCCCGACTGTGAAATGCCGCATATTGGCCTTCCGGTTGAAGTATCTTTCAACTCTTTATATTTTCACCATGATCTAGATGAGAGCAATGTCCCGCCATTCCTCGAGTAAATTCAACCCGATGGACATGACTTCGGAATTTGATTCCTCTGTGGCTTGGGTGAACCTTAAGCTAGAATCTCCTATCTCAACTGATATCAATGCTTCGGCTCCATAGATGAGGGAAAAGGGTGTCTCACCAGTGCTAGCTTTTGCTATTATCCGGTAAGCCCATAACAAAGCGGGTAGCTCCTCTGGCCATCTTCCATTAGCCTGCTATAGGTTTTTCTTTATATTTTGTATCAAAGTTTAGTTCGTAGTTGATGTGATTTTTTGATCTTCAACCCTTCAAAGAGTTTGGTTACCTTAGAGCCAATAATTTGAGGTTCGTTATCACAGGCTATCTCCTTTAGGGCCCCGAATCTACATATGACATGGTCCTAAATAAAGTCGATTACCTCTAATTCTCGGACTTTCTTGTGAACTCCCGCTTCCACCCATTTTGAAAAATAGTCAGTTAATATCGATAAAAACTTTACCTAACTAGGTGCTGGAGGCAATGGGCCAACTATGTCCATTTCTTATTTCATGAATGGCTATAGTGAGAGAACCAAATGAAGGGGTTCATCAGGCTGATAGACCATTCGAGCATGTCGCCGGCACTTGTCGCATTTGCGCATAAAAGACTTTGCGTCGTGCTGAATTATAGACTAATAATACCCAGTCCTCATTAGTTTTTGAACTAACAATTTGTACCCGGAGTGGTCACCAGAACTACCTTCGTGAACTTTTCTCATCACATAGCCAGTTTCACCCAGACTTAAGTATTTGGCTAATGGGCCATGCAAATACCTCCGATATAGCTAACCTCCAACCAAATAATACCGTGCCGCCTTGGGTCTAAGGGCCCAAGGGAAGCTTTGCTATCCTCGGGTAGTGTATTGTCTTGCAAATAACCCATGATACTATATACCAGTCCAAAGTCAATGTCATGGAACATACCTCGCTTTGATTTGACTCTAGCACAGAATGGAGAAGGTGCACGATTGAGTTCGACCTTGATTATGCGATGCCTTTTGATGATCCAAGGTTATCCAGAGTTTCTTCCTCCACATTTTCTTCTCGTGGGATCTGAGTCATCTTCCATTCTTTGAATCAAGACAACAATGCCAAGACCCCGTTCAAATACTTACGCATTCTATCTTCTTTAGATTCGTTAATACCGAGGAGTTGGTTGACCACCAGCAGCGATTCTCTTCTAATTCCATGTTCTCAGAGTCAAGTCCTCGTGCCAAATAAAGACCTGCAATCATAGTCTCATATTTGGCCTCATTGTTAGTCAAAGGAACTTACTTTATTGCTTGCCTGATTGTTTCCTCGAACGGTGTGATCAGGACTATGCTGAGACTAGTCCCTTTTGTATTAGAAGCACCATCAATGTAGAGGATCCATTTCCCATGCACGGACCTGGAGGTAAGAATCTCCTCCGTCACTGCGTCAGGCAGCATACCTGGAAAAAGATCAGCTACAAAGTCTGCCAGGACCTATGACTGAATTGTAGTCCAAGGGCGATATGTGATGTCGTACTCACTTATTTTGACTGACCATTTGGCTAGTCGACCCAAAATTTTTGGCTTATGCTAGATACTTTATAGTGGGAAAGTTGAGACCACACAAATCGGGTGACATTGGAAATAAGGTCTAAGCTTACGAGCAGTTGTCACAAGCGCTAAGGCCAACTTCTCCGAATGCGAATAACGATTCTCGGCATCCAATAAAGTTTTATCGACATAATAAACAGGATATTGCATACACTTATCTTCTCAGACGAGGACTGCACTTACTACTATTTCGGACACGGCCAGGGACACAAACACCAATTCTCCGATCCTTAGCTTTGCCATCTGAGGTGCACTTGACAATATCTTTGGTGATCCTTCATGGCTTGTCGGCAATCTAGCATCCATTCAAAATACTTCTTTTTATTCAACAATTTGAAGAACTTGTGACACTGCTCAGACGATCTCAAGATAAACCTTCCAATGCAGCAAGCCTTCGCGTTCACGAGTATGTCCGATATCTCCTCAATGTCCTTGATTTTGTCCGGATTTACTTCTATCCCTCGATTGGATACTAGGAACCCAAGAACTTCCTAGAGCCAACCCCAAAAGCGTATATCTCTGTGTTCAACTTCATATTTTACTCTCGGAGGATGTTGAAGGCTTCCTGCAAATGTTCCAAGTGGTCCTCTATTTTTTAGAGACTTGACAAACATATCATCAATATAAACTTCTATGGTACTACCGATTTGTTTTTCAAACATTTTATACTATCCTCTGGTAAGTGGCCTTGATGCTTTTGAGGCTGAAAGGCATGACATTATAACAATACGTGACATACTCCATGATGACTGAAGTCTTTTTCAGATCCTCGGGGTGTAATCTAATTTGGTTGTACTTGGAGTAAGCATCTAAAATGTTGAGTATCTTGTTCCGAGCCATCACGAAAATTGTTTGATCGACATGGGGTGAGGACAATAATTCTGTAGGACATGATTTACTCAGATCCTTGAGAGTATAGCACATTCTAAATTTAATAAACTTTTTAGGAACTAGGACTACATTAGCTAACCAATACGGGTATCTTACCTCCCGAATGTATCCTATTTTAAGTACTTTAGATACCTCATCCTTGACGAATTGGTTTCGAGCAAATGAAAGTAGTTGCTTTCTTTGGTTCACTTGAAAGTGATTCGGATTAGCGCTAAGCTTGTGGTTAACCACATCTAGTGGAATGCCTTTTATGTCTATGTCGAACTTGGCAAAGTAACCGATGTTAGCTTATAAAAATTTTATAAATTTGAGCATGAATTCGGGATCGAGCCCCAAAACCAAGAATACCTTCATTTTTTTCTGGCTGGAGAAGAGGGGGACTTCCTCGAGTTCTTCCATTATGGATTTAGCGACGTTGGTGTCCCCTGGAGCTTTGAAGGCTCTTGGGATACTAGGTCGTTTGAGTCTTCTCCCCCAGAATCAAGATCCTCCAGTTGGTGTGTCTCTGCCACGATGTTAGTCGTTGATTCCTGTCGCATTAATTATTTTTAAGGATTTGTTCCTACTTTGCCCTACCCGGTTGCCACGGCCAGTGAACTCATTTTTCGGGCCGCCTATTGCTCTCCTCGTATTTTCTTATCCCTTATGGGGTAGGAAATTTCATAAGTTGACAGAAGGTTGACAGAACCTCTTGCATAAGGTGGAGCCAAGTTTGTCCCAGAATGACATTATAATACATGCCACCTAACATGACGTTGAGTGTTGTTGTGTCTTGGATTATTGCTCTAGCATAAATTATCAATATGATATCCCCCGAGGTCATCTTGTTGAACCCTCAGGGATGCCCTAGAGGGTCCTGCCACATCTCTCTAAGCTAGCTCACGGCTACTTCTGATGGGCTCCAAGATCGAGCTTGGTCCTTACTATCGAGGGGACGAATATGGCTTGAAACAGCCCCTCAGATTCTTTCATTCCAATTTCGGTGCTCCTTTTGGCTTCTCTTGGAAATGACCTCTCACTTCTATCTGCACTAAGACTTGGAGGTCATCTTCACTTCACATCTTGACAGTGTACTTGTGGTTTACTTCGTTCCAGGTCTTTGCAGGGAATTCTTTGCAGGCTTTCCTTAGTTTCCACAAAACATCGGAGCTGTTTGGGTTCAAACCATCGGTAAACACTTTGGAACCTAATACTTTGGTATTGTGGACAACATCATTGTTTCATGTTAGAATCTCTCCACAAAGCTCCGGAGCAACTCTCCCTCTCTTTGCATTATTTTGAAGATGTCTTGCTTGTGGGTTTCTACCTTTCTAGCCCCAACATGGGCCTTCACGAACATGATAGATTAAGCATTTTTGACTAAATTTCTTGAGCATGATAGATTCAATCTCGTTCAGCTACAAGTCATTCTCGTTGATGCTAGTCGTATAGGCTATCACATGCTGTTATGGATCTATTATCCCATCCGATCTAGGCACATCTAGCATTTTGAATCTTTCGAGATGAGTGGTGCAGCTGCACTTGGTTTAAACGGCAGCTTTGCATACATTTCTGAATTCTCTCCCCTAACAACTATTGGGGCTCTAAGTATTTGATCTATTCGGGAGTGTATCTCTTATACAAAGCTGAGGAGCTCATCCCTATACGAGTCTTCTGATGTTTGCGCGGTCTTAGATCTACTCATTTTGACTCTTGAACCACGAGGGACCTTCTCTGCTACTGTGTTGGTTGCAATATATGCTAAGGTCTCAGTCACCATGGGATGATGAGGCATGGGTATTCCAAGGCAAGCATCTTGGTGAGAGAAGCCATATCACTTTTCATACACGTCAAGATTGTGTTCTGTGCAGCCATCATGTTCTCCACCATCTTCTCGAGCCTAGAACTTTTCTTGCGATACATCCCCATTAACCTAGAATGATGTCGACGGCCTCTTGACGGGGTGTATCATCCTCTCTGTTACTCGTTGTCTCCATCACTTTCCTTATCAAAAGCCCCGACTTCAGATAGAAGTCGAGCCTGGCCCGCTTCGTGCGTGGTGGACTGGTTGTCCTCTTGCTCACGTTCCTCAAGGATTATAGATCCCGTAGGTAATCTAACATCCCTAGGCTTGGTGGGTTCACCAAAGGCCTTGGTATAACTTGCTAACCATCAAAGTATAAGTTATCACGCTGAGTCTCAAACATGTCCAAAGTTTGGCATAAGTAGGTTTTTAATGTTTTAGCAAAAAGGGCTTAAAGCAAAAGGATCAAGACAGTATCACGGCTGCCTATCCCCACAGACGGCAATAAACTATTTAATGTATAAATTTTTTACACATTTTTAATAGTAATTTTGATGAAAAAAGAATGGCGTTAAAAGAAAGTGAATCAAAGATGATTCGAAAACCCTTTTAGAATCTAGTTTAATCCGTATGAATCGTATGAGAGTCTGAGATAAAGAATGCAATGAAAAACAAGACATATACGAGATATCAACAAAATAGAATAATCAACTTTTTATATTGATTAATATTGACCGAGAGAGAGAGAGAGAGAGAGAGAGAGAGAGAGAGAGAGAGAGAGTGCTGCTTCTGTTGTAATGTTCATGGTTTAGATTCATTGAGAAGCTAGCTATATAAAAGAAGCAAGAAGTCTTTTTGTGATAAGACCCTATGATAGTGCAAAAAGGACTGTCAAAAAGACATCTCTGGTTCAACGTAAAGCTCGATGATGGCTGATGTTAGCGAGTTGGTGAGAATTCACTCCAGCTAGCGCTGGAGTTAGGGTCCAAACAAAAGTCCGTTAGGACCGGGGCCAGCGCACCATCGATCCATGAAGGCCTTATTCTCTCTGAGACAGAACCGTTGCTTCGAGGCTTTAGTTATCACGATCTCGGAGTCCCCGACTAGGACCATTCACCATAATATCTCGAGGGCTGAGTTTATGTTGGGCCCGGACTCCTATATGTCACGCCCTTATCGATATACCTGGCAGGTCCAGATTTTCACCCCATACAACCTTAAAAACAAATGGGTACCATCCAAGGATGTATTCAGATTGGTAAGATCTTTTCATCCTTAACCAGAAATTTCTGGATTAAGTCATAAGAATAGAAAAGATCATTATAAGAAGTGTCACAACCCAAAGTCTCATCAAGGGTCGTAATGGCACCTAACTCGCTTGCTAGGCAAGCCAACACTCAATCGGAAATAATAGAACCCAATTATTAAGCCATTAACTGTTTCATGATATAATTAATATTGCGGAATAAATCTCAAATCAATTTCATAAATGCATAATGAATGACAAGGTCAAGTCACGACCACAAATGTCTAACAACTCCTAAAACCCGATGTCATCACATCACGAGTATCTAATAAGAGCAACTAGAATCAATTGAACCAATACATCTATTCGGGAAAAAGTACATAGACAGATAAAGATAAGTAGGGAAGGGGGACTCCATTGTGGATCGGATCAAGAAGCTCACCACAAAGTCTCCAATAACACACTCCTACTCAGCTCAAACAGTACAACAACTACCAGTCTCAGAACCTGCACAAAATATGCAAAAGTGTAGTGTGAGTACAAAACCATGGGATTCAGTAAGTATCAAGTATAACCTCGAAGAAGTAGTAGCGCGGGGTCGACATCGACACCTCCTAATAGCTCAATAACAATATGAAGCATAAATAGAGCAGGAAATAAAACATGATATTATTGATCGGGTCTGTCAGTAGAAACAAAGTAAAAATTAGAATCTAGACATACTTTTCAAACAAGGAGATAGAATTCATTATCAACTATCTAGGTTCTTTTTATAATCATAGTACGAGGCAATCAAAGTTCACATATAATCTAAAAGCCATTCCATGAGTCCAAGTTACCAATGCATGTACAAACAAGGGGGATAACACAATATTTATTATCTCAATCTTTCACAATCACAATAGGAGTCAGTCAACAGTCATATGTATATATATGTAAAAGCTATTGCAGGGGTCGAGGCTGCCAGTGCATGCTCACAATCCAATACCAAATGTCACCACAAAATTCCATATATCAGACACTAGCCAAGTGTCCAAACAAGCACTAATCCGAGTGTCTGCACTCACAGGGCACAAAGTAGCATGGATAATCACTTGACTCCAGAGGAATAGTACTAAATCCAAGCGTCATTTCAGTGTGCAACCCGATCCACTAATCGTAATAATAACGTTCCAGGTGCAACACGATCCACATATACAATTGTTGCAGCATGCAACCCGATCCACATATAATACAACATATAATACAATTGTAGCATGCAAGCCTATTCACATATAATACCGTTGCATCGTGCAACGCGATTCACATATAATATCATTGCAGCGTGAAATCCGATCCACATAACATTATAAATAATCAATATCCACTCACAAGGTATGTGGTGCTAAAATTCTCATCTTTTCCCAATATTTAAATCTCTAACTCATAAATATATATACGGGACAATATAATAAAGGCACTGGATCATAATAAAAGAAATGCGGATAAAAGCGCATATGGCTAAAAAATGACAATGGCTAATAATATAATTCAATCCATCTCAATAATTTCATAAGCAATTTCATCATTCATAAGTCTTATCATAATATTTAACGTGAATGAAATAAGCCAATTTAACTACCAATTCATGAATCAATAAGACAAGAATTTGACTACGGCTCGACAAAGGAGCTCAATATGGCAAAATAATTATTTATGCTCAATTCAACATTCCATAACCCTAAAAATGCTTCTAAGCACAGTTACGAGTCATCACATAGCCATAGAATCACTGAAATATAGATAGTAAGCTTACATGACCAAATAAGGCATAATCATAAGCCAGACATTTACAGGATATGGTTATAACCTAGCTATGCATATAGGCTCATCACTTCACATATGTGTGGCTCCTAAATCTAGAAACAAGTAGTAAATAAATCTCTTATGGGAAGAATTCCCCTTACAAGGATAGACAAGAGACTTACCTCCACCTGATAAGCTTTAATCAATCAACAACTTCCTTTCCATTCAAAACTCATACCAACCGACTCAAATCTAGTCAAATACAACCCAATGTCAAATAAAGCCATAGAAATCAATTCCAAACAATAAAGCTTCAATCTTTAATCAAATTCCTAAAATTCAAAAAAGGTCATCCCCGGGCCCATAGGGTCAAAACCCGAGTCAGGGGGTAGATCTCCTCTACCCATAGTCCCACGAGTTCAAATATATGATTAGAATCCAAAATAGAGTCCAAATCGACTCCCAAATCCCCAATATACACTCTTCAAAATTGTAAATAAAACGCCCAAAATTTCTCTTTCAAAATCCACAATCTAAGTGTATAACTTCATGGAAATATAAGATATATTATCAAAATCAAGTAAAATTTACTCCCTCTAATTATGGTGAAAATCCATTCCAAAACCGTCTCTAACTGAGCTCCAAAACTCAAAATAGAGAATAATGAACCAAACCCTCGAAATTATAAAGTCTGCCAGTGGTTTCTCATCTACGAACAAAAGGGTCGCTTTTGCGACACAACTATCACATCTGTGATCCTCACTTACACAACCCCCTATCATATTTGCAGAGAAACTGCCGCATCTGCGGCTCTGCAGGTGCAACGAGAAATGCGCATCTGCGCTACCTCCTCAACCAGCCCCAACCTCGCATCTGTGCAAGAATTCTCGCTTCTGCAAAGGTACAGGTGCGGCCAACCCATCGCTTCTATGACCTCGCACCTACAAAAACCATCACATGGGGCAACACACCAGTAATAGGTCTGCCAAACCGCCTCTGAATGGTCCGAAATCAATTCAAAACACCTGAGCCCCCAGGGACCCCGTCCAACTATATCAACAAGTCCAAATACCTAATACAAATTTATCCAAGTGCTCAGACCACCACAACTAGCATCAAAATCGACGATCGAAATCCATCACTGAGCTTTCAAATTTCTAACTTCACCAAACACGTCCAAATTATGCCTAAACATTCGGGATTGCAATCAAACATTGCATACATGTCCAAATCAACTAAACGAACCTATCCAAGGTCCCGGAATACCAATCAGATCCCGATAACCTCAAAGTCAGCTATTAGTCAAACCTACAAACTCTCCAGTTTTTCAAGTTGCCAATTTTCGGCAAATAGGGCCAAAACCTTCTAGGAACCTCCAAAGCCAAATTTGAACATGCACCTAAGTCCAACATCACCATACGAATTTAAAGGAACTATCAAATCACAAATCTGAGATGTTTATTCTTCCAACTTAAAGCTTCCAAATTGAGAATCACTCTTCCAAATCAAACTCCGAACCCCTTGAAAATCACACCAACCGTACATGCAAGTCATAATGAATCATGTGAAGCTACTCAAGGATTCTAACCACCGAATGGAACGCGAAAGCTCAAGATGATCGGTCAGGTCATTACATTCTCCCTCACTTAAACAAATGTTCGTCCTTAAATGTGCCAAGATTCATCCCAAAGCCATAAAGTAACTGTAAAAATTGATCATACTTCCCCCATCAGTGATTTTGTGCCAATTTCATCCATATAAGTCAATTAACATAATCCCGATTGCCATAAGTCTTAGAACTAAATTTCAACATCCAAAACTCTTTTTAGGATCCGATTCTTGTATACATACAATGTATCAATCGCCACAAGCTACATCAAGTCATAAATGTACTTCCAAGATGTAACCACACAATGTGCCCCATAAGTTATATGTCCGTAGCCATATCTTCTGCCTGTAATAACTGTCGGCTACCAAATCTGGTATCGTTAACAAAAATCATATCAAATAAAACCTTTTTCCAACCCTCACAATACTGCAAATGATGAAAGAACATGAAGAAACTCATAACCACCCTCAAGACAACAGTTCGTGGTCTTATCTCACTCGATATGAACCATTGCCAAATCCTGAGCTGACTAATGAATTTATTCTTCTAAACATACCTTATCCAAATCCAATCATATTAATTCCATGTCCAATAATATCGTCTCACCCAGTACTAGCTGCTTGACTAGTAGGCAACATCAAATTTCACCTATAGCCTCATATGAAAATACCCACATGAAAATACTCATCGAGCCAAAATGGTCATACTCAACAAACACATGTGTAGCAATAATAAATATGTAAAGTGCATGAACATAACCATGGGGAGTGAAATAGCATAATGCACTATGGGAAAAATGTCTAGGCACGACTATGGTGCAATAAGCAAACCAATATCTCAAGAGTCATTCACTATATAACGCCACGAGGCCTGAATAGGGACACAACATGCTGTGAATAATCAAGTAGTCTCACAACCCATCATACACCAGAGAGAATTATATGAAATAGATCAGGACATCAATAAGATCAATCCCACTTGATAACACACCCATAATAAATGTTGCGATGAGCGAGCAAATTCAATCCGGTGTAGAATCACATTCTTAATAGGCCTACCAAAAGGCCTCCAAGTCGACTCAAAACTTTTCGAAATAAATGAATAGCTTTCCAAGACTCCACAGTGACCCTATTTACGAAACATACAATGTCAAAACCTTAATACTCTTTCACAAACTGCAACTAGAGGGACAACCTGCCTCTCAGAAATATAACTTTTAAGCTTCGAGAATACAAGAATCTCCATATCTGATCTCTAACTCTCCTGCTAAATGACTGCCATGCCACGCATACACAATCACATCATGAGAAGTACTTCCATAAATCTCTCGCGTCGAGTAGCAAAAATATTAATACCAACGGTTGTCAACCACGCGATCTCTGTAGTGCTGGTCAAGCATATGCAAATCAATAAATAGTGCATTTTCTACAACATACACCCTTCTAGGATGATACAAGATAGTGCTACCATTCGTTTAACATTTGAAATCTCTAATGTTTTCTAGAACTTATGACCTTCCCATTTAACTGAATTGTTACCTTGTCCATTCAATCTCAATCTCACGTGGCTCACTGCATCTATCATGCTATCATATAAATATGCAAGATTCCCATTATTAACTCTGAATCGTAAGTAGAATAAACACATCAACTAGAAGCCTTTCACGTAACTCATTTCAAGAGATAACCACAAAAAGCAACAAATTTTCCACACCCATATGAGACATCCACCCCATGTCGTGGTCAAAACCATCGCATAACACAGATAATTTCTCTCTCTGTACAAACGACTATCAGAGAGACCATATAGAGTAGTAGAAACAAGCCGGAAAGGTGTAAAATGTCCACCATCCGATGGTGGAAAAACACCGGACCAACCTCTAAAGATCCCCCTTCGAGTTGCGGACAATCCTCATCAAACAATTTCTATAAAATCTCTTCCGGCCGCTACAGATAACCTCCTTGAAGCAACTGACCCAAGTGCAGGAGATTGCTCACCTTTAGAAGATGTAGCCGCTAACCAACCCACATGTCATTACACCGAAAGAGTTGAGAATTTTGACCACATGCAAACCTCCAATGAAAATTTTGCGTCTGGAAAATAAGTTATTAGAAATGATGTTACTGTGGTCCAAACTGACCACATTAGAAGTGAAAAAACCACAGGTACATTGGAGGAAAGGCTCAAGTTAACTTCCCTACACCTTAACAGGCAAAATTTCATGATTCTACAAAGACCCACCCTAACCCAGTCCAGCAGCCCAAGTGCTCGACAAAATGCCATAAAGACATAAGGAAAGAATAGCTGCTAATGATGTAAGTGAAAAACATCAAAGGCCTAGAAGTCAAGCAGTTGTTGTGTCCACTTCCCCAAAAGCTCAGATGACTAACAATGGAGTTTCAAGGGACCTAGGGGAATAATAGGTAAATAATTCTAAGTCTAAAATGAATAAGGAGAGTGAAGAACCAAATACTCACAATGCTGCTATAGTACCAAAAGATAATGTTGTTAATCAGTCTTCAGCCAAGGTTAATCAAGGCTCCGCTAGTGTCGCGAATGAGCAAAACATACATGTAAAGACGCATGTCAAATTTGCTTATGATCACACACAGCCAAAAGGTATCAGTAAACTTTGATAGAACTACCAAAACCATAAATCCCGAAGCACATGTCCACAATCTTGTTAAAGTCTCTGGTACTACCCTTATACTTTCAACAGACCAAATGAAAAAGTCCAAAATTCCATTGAACCTGAAATTCCCACTGTCGCTCACTCATATGCTACTAAAATGAGAACCAAACTGGCTGAAGAAAGAATTCTTATTGAGTTCACTGCTCAGAAAATCATCACTAAACAAGACTGCCGGCTGTAGTCTTCAAAAAGGAGGATTATATGATCAAATTGGTTTCCAAATGCTAATAAGCTGTGGTTGGAAAGTTTTCTAACACAATGCCCAGAGTGGAAGTCATAAGAAGAAGTTTCATAACTCAAACAGAGTTAGTGGGAGGTGTAAAGATTGCACATTTTAACTCCAAGACCGTTTACATAAATCTGGACAATGAATACGATCATGCAACTGTATGGAACAAGCAGTATATGTATATTCTTGGACAAATGATGAAATTTGAGGCTTGGTCTCTATTGTTCAATCCTAATGAGGATTCACCAATAGTTCATAGATGGTAATCATTCCAGAACTTCCATGGCATTTCTATTACATGGAGATCCTTACTTCCAAAGATGTAGATTGATCTTACTAAGGAAAGACCTTCACATGTTTGGTTGGGGTTTGATGAAGATCAAGATGTGAATGGGGATAGCAAGTAGCTAGAAGTTCAATATGAAAGTGTACCAGACTATTGCTTGTATTGTAAACATATTGGTCACTTGTCACAAACATGCCCGAAGAAACTGAATGATGAAGAAATAAAGAAAAGAACTGGAGCCTTAATAGCCTCTAAAGAAAAGAATTCAGAAGAAGAAGCAGGACCATCAAGTGGTCAGCCAGTCCAAATAAGATAAAACCAGCCAAACGGCATCTAAGGACTGAGCATAACAATCACAAGAATAACAATCAGACCAACAATGAGCAGATAGGAGAAGCTTACCAGAATGCAGGGGTTGCCCCTTCAAACAAAGACTAGCAAACTCAGAAGAAGAAGCATTTCAAAGGATACAAAATCACACCAAAAAGTCACAAGCTATATATATTCCAAAGAAACAGAACAACCAACAATCAGAAACAATTGCAAAAGATTCCAGTATGCAACAAGATTCATGTACTACCTCTAACAAACATGCAGTTACACAGGAGAGGAGTGGTGATCCTATGATTCAGAGCCAGTCCCTCCTCATAGTCCATCTGTTGGAAGTATTGAAGGAAGGAAGGATGGTCAGGAGAATGCTCAGGTTGAGAATTTGAAGGATTATTTATCTCCTGCAACCATTAATCAATCAACAAGTATTTTAGGAGATGATTCTATAATTCAGATTCAGTCCACTCCTCACAGTCCTTCTACTGAAAGTATTGAGGGAAGGAAGAATGGTCAGGAGACTGCTAGGTTGATAATCTTAATGAACATATATCACGTGCAACCATTCATCAATCGACAAATACTCAGGGAGTAATCCAAGAAGAGGCAGAAGCTGGTGTGATCTTCAGTTCCAAGGAAGAGTCTCACATTGACAAGACAGTTAAAGGAAATGCTCCTCAAGTTCCAGAAGATGCAGCAACAAAAGCTAAGAGCAATCCTAGTAAAAAAAAAAGATAAATGAGGAAACAACAGCACCCCAAGTAAGTAATGTGGATCAACGGGTACCCTTGACTCATCATACTTTTACTGATTCTGATCCTCATAGTACTCAAAAGAAGATCCAACCTGATCCTCGAATGAAGGAGGCAGCTCCCACATCTCATGTTGAGAAGGTACCACAGACTGAACACTCACCTTCTTCAATAAAAGTTAGAACTCAGAGAACAGCTACACTTCCACCTATACAATCTAACCCAAAGACTGACAACATGTTAGAATGGAGGAAGATGAATACAATCACATGCAATCTGAAGATGAAAGAATTTTTGGTGATGAGGTAGATGATGAACATAATGATTATATGGAGACAGATGACACATACAAACAACTACTTACTGCTATCAATGGAGCTACTGATCTGGAAAATATAGTTGAATCTCATGGCATGTCACCTAGAGGAAGCACCCTTCATTACCTCACTAGAACCAAAGCAAGCAGTTCTAAATAACACCAAAAACACCAACTCCTAAGCAGGTTTTATGATTATATCAGAACCAGAGGGGACATTGAAAGACTCATAACCTTGACGTGACTTCACAAATTATCCTTTATTGCAATCCTAGAGCCATTTTTTGAAGACACTCATATCAACCATTATAGACTCCAGTTATCCATGCAAAAGTCAACTTCCAATGTCAACAATAAAATCTGGGTATTCTATGATCAAGACTTCACTGGCAATGTCATTGATTAGGATGACCAACAGCTGACCATGGAATTACAGCACACTAAAGCAGGGGAGCCAGTTCACGCCACATTCTAGAATAGCAACATCCTTCTTATTACAGCACAAACCACAAGAAAGGAATTACCTATAGAGAGGAAGTAGGCTTTAGACAAAAAGTGCCTCTTGGCCTCTAGTAGGGAAAGCAACTGAGATAGGGAGAGCTTTACTGTAATCTATGCCAAATGTAAAATAGCAATGAGAAGACCTCTTTGGGAGGTATTAAGACAGAAGTCCATGACATGCACAACTCCGTGGTGTGTCATTGATGACTTCAATCTGATAACATCCAGAGAAGAGAAAGTTGGAGGCCTTCCTTACCAGATAAACAAAAGCCTGGAATTTTTAAGCATGTTTGAAGATTGTGGTTTAGTGGATTTAGGTTTCTATGGCAGCAGATTCACCTGGTCAGATGAAAGGGGTCAATGCTCAATAGTGTGAAAGAGATTAGACAGAGGTCTGGTCAATAATAACTGGCTGATCTCCTACCCTACCACAACTATCACTCATTTATTTTTAGCAGGATCACATCACAATCCTTTGCTTATGGAGATGAATGTGAGACAAGATTCTGGCAGAAGATACTTCAAGTTTCTCAATTGTTGGGTTGAAAATGAGAGCTTTATCCCACTTGTGCAGGAAGTTTGAGATAAAGAGGTCAATGGCAAGCGATGTGGATCTTTCATCTGAAACTTAAAGCATTGTCCAATGCATTAAGTATATGGTCCAGAAAATAGTATAGGGACATCTTTCATAGGCAAAGGAATTTGAACAAAACCTGAAACAGGCTGAGATGAATTGGTCTCAGACAAATGATATATCATGAGCTTCTGGCTCAATATGTGAGATACATGAAGTTGGAAGAATCCATCCTGAAATAGAAAACACATCTACAATGGTTTAGAGAAGGGGATGCTAATTCCAAATATTTTCACAGTCTCATCAGAGGCAAAAGAAGGAAATTGTTCATTCACAAAATCAAGGATGATGATGGGGAATGGATTCAGGGTGATGAAGCTATTGGTGTAGCAGCCTGCAATTACTTTCAAAATCTATTCAGCCAAACAGGAGGTGCCATCAACGAAGACCTACTGTCATGTATTTCATCCATGAGAGGAAGATAATGAGCTAATATCTAAGGATCCCACTATGGCAAAACTTAAAGAAGTCGTCTTTTCCGTGAATCCAAATAGTGTTGCTGGTCCTGATAGTATGAATGCAAAATTCTTCCAATCATGTTGGAACATCATTAAATCTGATCTGCTGAATGTGGTCTTTGCTTTCTTTGGAGGTCCTACTATGCCAAAATATATGACTAGTGCATGTCTAGTCCTACTGCCTAAGGTGGATTTTCCAAACTCATAAACTCTAGACTGGCACCTATTCTTCCTAGAGTCATTTATGCTAACCAGGCAGGCTTTGTCAAGGGAGAAGCATTTCAGAAAACATAATGCTAGCACAGGAAATTGTCCACGGTATCAAAAAACCTAACATTGGATCAAATGTGGTCATCAAGCTTGACATGGCTAAAGTTTATGATAGAGTTTCCTAGGGATTTTCTTACATAATATTGATAAGAATGTGCTTTAGTGAGATGATCATTGACATAATTTAGAGAACCATGTCCAATAACTGGTACTCAGTCATTATTAATGGTTACCAGATGGGGTTTTTTTCACTCAACAAGGGGTCTGAAATAAGGAGATCCCTTAGGCCCATCTTTGTTTATCATTTGAGCTGAACTACTGTCAAGAATGTTCAACAATTTAACCCATGACCAGTTCTTCAATGGTTTTTACATGGAAAGAAGAGGCCCACAAGTTAATCATCTAAGTTTTGCTGATGATATTATAATTTTCACTTCTGGGGCCAGAACATCTTTATAGAAAATCATGGAGATTCTTAGTAACTATGAAGACACTTCTGGCCAACAAATCAACAGATATAAGAGTCACTTCATGACTTCCCCTTTTGCATTCAACACTACAGTGAGAAGAGTACAACAAGTAACCGGTTTAAACAAGAAACAATCTCCTCTCACATACTTGGGATGCCTACTCTATACAGGTAGGACAAAGATTGTACATTTCAACTTCATTGTGGCTAAAATAGTTAACAGAATCAAAGGCTGGCATAGTAGGATTCTTTCCTTTGGAGGCAAGGCTATTTTGATCAAGAACGTGCTACAATCAATTCCCATACACCTTTTGTCAGCTCGTTCTCCTCCTAAAAATGTCCCGAAACAAATACAAACACTAGCTGCCACCTTTTTTGGGGAATGGAGAATGACAAAGCCAAATATCATAAGTCCTCATGGCAAAAGCTATCCTTCCTAGTGAGTGAAGGAGGAATTGGCTTCAAAACAATGGTAGATGTTTGTCAATCCATGGAATACAAAAAATGGTGGTTATTTATAACCAAGAAGTCACTTTGGAGCAACTTTCTTAGGTTAAATACTGCCAAAGATCAAATCCAGTATCCAAGAAATGGGATACTGGACAGTCACAAGCTTGGAAGAAAATGATGCTCAACAAAAAAGAGGCTGAGAAACACATTCACCGGAGATTGCATTCAGGCAACTGCAGCTTCTATTGGGACAATTGGTTGGGCATAGGTGCTCTTGCTACTTACATAATTCGAAGGAGGCAAACCTAGAAATATCCCTGTGGCTCAATTTCGGGAAAATGGTCACTGGAACCTATAGGAATTGAACAAAGTAGCCCCAACACATAAGATTTAAGACATAATGCAAATTCCCATCTACTA
The DNA here is from genome assembly GCA_002018475.1 of Nicotiana obtusifolia. Lineage (NCBI taxonomy): Eukaryota > Viridiplantae > Streptophyta > Magnoliopsida > Solanales > Solanaceae > Nicotiana > Nicotiana obtusifolia. Next base: position 126,657 of record MCJB01026265.1, read on the forward strand.
CAAACCATAATCCCATGATCAACCAATCTGGACTCCCACAGTGTCTGGACAATTTACATGTGCATCTGCTTGGGAAATGTTAAGAAAAATGAAGCAGCCTAATTTTACCAATAAAATGACATGGCACAAAAAGATCCCCTTTAAATGGTCCTTTTGCCTATGGAGAGCTCTCAGAATAAAGCTACTCATTGATGACAGGATTAGTTCCTTTGAAAATATTACTGTATTAAGATGTGTATGTTGTACCATACCTACAGATGAAATAATATAGCACATATTCAGTTAAGGGAACCTTGCTAAGACTGTGCGGAAGAAATATGGAGGTCCAGCTGGAATTAAACTGATAACATGCCACTCGGATTAATCTTGATGAATTGGTGGCTTCAGAAGAAAACAAATGAAGTGTAGAAGGTGATTCTAGAAACTCTCCCCATTATCCTATATTGGAATCTATGGAAGAACATATGTAGAGCTAAGTGTGGTTTAAAGGCCACCTCCATAGTTAGAGTAATCTTCTCCATCAATTCTGATGTCCACTTGCTTCTCCACAATAACTTCCCTGCTATTAACTGGCCTTATAGATGGGTGAATCTACACTCTATCATTGAGAATATCACTACTATCCATCAGGTTAAATGGACTAGACCTGTGGCTGGTTTTGTAAAAATTAACAGTGATGGGAGTGCTTTGGCCAACCCTGGGATGATAGGTGGTGGTGTTATTATCAAAAATCATTTGGGAGAGTTCATTCAGGCAATTGCATCCCCATTGGGTGAGGATACTAACAATTTGGCAGAAACATAAGCAACTCCAGTAGTGCATTGATAATGGGTACAACATAGTACATCTGGAGGCATATTCTGAGCTATTGATCAATTGGTTGACAAGCAATAATAACCCCCCATGGATCATCAAGATGAATCTGCAGAAGCTGAAAGCACTTTTATCTTCAGTGTGAGGAGATCACATACTCTCATGTGTACAGAGAGGCCAATCCCCCTGCTGATTCACTATCTAAACTCAGCTATGATTTCAATGCACTAACACACTTCCCAACACTTATGATCTACCTCCTCATATTAGGGGCCAAATCGAGCAAGTTTCTAGACACCCCTGGTTTCAGACACAAAGATTTAAAGAATCATTACACCACCACAATTGGCTTCCACCACTTCTCATGGTTATGGTTGATACAAATAAATTGAGGGGAGTATACCAATCTGTCCATTATACATCACGAAGATCATTACAGCAACATGAGTAGGAAATGTGGCTCAGATGCTAAGGCCACCATACGAACAGTGCAAATGCAACAGCTCTTGACAGTGTAGTTTTTACTAACCTGTTTGTTCTTATGTGCAGGTACAATGGACACACTCATAGAATTGATAGGCTTCCAAGGTATGGTATTAGCTCCTTGGGTGCTCAGCCTGTTGCAGTTCTTTATAAAGAGCGGTGTTCTCTAGAGCTATTAAGTGCAGCTAACCTTCAACGCAGGCAACTAAATATACCACACTAATAATCACCAGCACGACACCTTAATACCATTACACCCTCAGCAACCCTTTACAACAACCTTACTCCACTTCAAAACTACTACAAACACATCAAGATCTATCCTAACCCTAAGGAGACACAATCCATTTCCCTAGCCAACAACTCAAATCTCACACCAACTCTCAAAATTCACAAGAACCTGAGAGTGGATAAAAGGGAATACCTTCTTCTAACTTTTTTGCTGAATTTTGCAGGTATAAAGGGTAGACTCAGATCATTGGTGAATTCTCAATGTGTGGTATCAACACGTCAAGTGCTCAGTCTGTTGAATTCATCAATCATCCTGGGAATGCCAACTTCATCATGCCATTTTGGATCACATAAGACATCCAGACATGCATGTCATGTCTGAGGGCTCAAACCTAGTTGCCCAATATAGTACCACAACAAGCAGGTTCCAAGAGATCACACACAGTGGTTTCTGCTAACTGAGTAACCAACTGCACACAACTAGGGGGACAAACCTGGCTATCCTAATTTCCTCTACATGCAATTACCATACAGTTTATGGAACCATACAACACACACACATGTGGCCGAACAATGAGTAACGTGTACAAATTTAGGGGCTCAAATGTACATGTTCAATTTGACAAGTTTACTATCACCCTCCAGGTGCGGAGATGTACACTCATATAAGCACAAATGTAGGATATGGAGTGACAACCAACTTCAAGATGCCATTAGCTCAACTTAATTCGCCTCTATCCTGGATGAAGACAACAATTATTCACCACCCAGTGCAAAACACATTAATGCATTGGTCACACACAGAAAATACCTCATGCCTAAGTTCTTCTATCAGCTTTAACAAACAGAGGTAGCATGCTACTTCAACACCATAACCCATTTTGTTAGCTATATTAAACTTATTCATTGATAAAGCTATGTTAAAGACAGTTCTTTTCATAGGACGGATGTACCTAGTTGTTAGATCTAGTTTCTATTAGTTTTGGAAGGTCCCTCCAACTCTTTTGCATAGTTGACATAGGTTTACATTTTATAATTGACCTATGATCACTTCATATTTTCTTTTGTTAACCAAATGTCTATCAAATATGGATAGATAATTGGAAAGTCACTATAGGTCTAACTTCACATAGGCTTCTGGATAATCTTGATTGTTTTGTTTGGACAATCAAGTGGTATTCCACCATAGGTTTGGAAGTTAGGTTCATGTCTCCCTCCTTTGATGTAATTTGCTTCATTTATATATATAAAAACCCTAGGAATAATGCCTAGTGGATTCTACTAAAAAAACCATCACAAACTCTTTAAAACCCATTTTCACATAAGAAGCCATCGAAACTAATTTCCTCTAAGTTAACCAAGTCATATAGACTCCAAACCCCAAAGCATCGCCACAAAAATACCTATAAGACCCTATTATACCAAAGGAACCGATCATCACTATTACCATGTTGATCTAAGCCACTGCTAAACTGACCCAACTTCTTTAGATTCCTCTTGACTTTCCTTCAAGATAACACTTTGCTTTCCCAATAAACTATGTACGTCGGTCAAAACTCATCCCAAGGAGCATCAAACCTGAGTCGTTCCAAAACTTCCATATATCAATAAGGTAAAATATAACATGCACCTAGCAACTCCTTGCTCGAATCATCCTCGAAGCTATCCTTCTCAATTCCTAACTAATCCTTGAGTTTACCTTAATCCAGGAACTACAATAACACATACCAGGTGATCCAATCATCGATGGCAGACTCCCCCACTTGTCTTTAAGCTATAATCACATAACCCAAGAACCTATAGTAACTGTTCCTATATAGTTACCATGATCTCTCAATGCACTCAATTGAATCTCTCATAAGCTCATGTTGCACTATCAATAACACATCCCAAATTATTAGCTAACACACTCAACCTTGTAACAATCGTGCCATCTTCCTCAAGCTATATAGACCCACATAATAGTACATACAACCCATTGGATAGAAGGTAAAACTCTTCATAGGAACCTCACAAGGAATCACGCAGACTCCAACCTTCTCACGAGAGATAACCCGCATGTGTAACCTCGTGTCGACATCTTGCTATGACCTTATCATGGGTACTCCCACTATGCAATCAATGAATCCTCCCTAGTCTACGCTCGTCCACAAGCTATAAGAATCCATTTCAATCCATCATTTCACAATTAAAAGATCCATCAACACATCAAAAACTCAAAGTTGTGTTCTACACCAAGATGATAATCAACCATTCACATTCCCTTAGTAGCTCAAGTAAACCCTTCTCATCAAATTCGAACTCTCAATTGTAAGAAGTCATCACCAAAATGAATGCACACACTTAGTTATTTGTTCACAATGGTCCAAATAACATCAGAATTCCTCAAGGTCCCACGGCAACCCTACCTCATCAAGCTATAATGATGTGCTCCCACTTTTGCTCAGGTATAGCCATCTTCCGAAGTAAATCACTCGGTGTCTGATGCCCATTTTTGACTTGCTAATAATCAAACACCACGAGACATGCCCAATAATGTCCTTCTTCATCCTCGGTCACCCGTAATGTTACTTCAAACCATGATATATCTTCGTAGCTCTCGAAGGAATAGAATAATTTTCACTATAAGTCTCCTCGAGGATCAACTCCCTCAAACCATCAACACTAGGAATACAAATCCGACCCTAACATTGCACTACACCGTCATTTCCAATGACCGCCTCCCAACACCGTGTCCCTAAGAACAAGCAAATGAAAACTAACATACTGACGATCCTTAATGAGCTCAAATAAAGATAAATGCACATCAACACAAGTGAGAACTCTACTAAGCTCGAAAATACCGAATCTCGCAAATCTATCGACCAAACCTGAACATCCATAGCCCAAATGCATCTTCTCCGTTGGAATAAATACATAACTCTAAATCATGAACCGAATAATCCTTATCATGATGCTACAACAGTCGCGACACAAAACAATCATCCTACCATTCTGCACCAACACTCGTGAAGATTAGCATATGAAGAATCAATATATACAGTATATGGCTTGAACCTATAGGTAACACTAACACTAGGCTGAAATGATTGAACATCTCTCCACAAGGTGACAATAGTAGCCTGCCCTCAAACATAGAGGAAAAATATCACGCACCACATCTGTAGCCTCATCACAACTTGCCGGTGCCCAACTGATATTGATACTCAACACCGAGTACAAATAAGTAGGAAGGAACTGAAGATATAAGCTTTAAGCCAAAATAAAATCGTATGATAAAGAATCAAGAAAGGGAAAGTTCCTAAAGCCATATAGCCTCTCGCAGATGGATATTGGCGTCTCTGTATTGATCCACAAGACTCTACTAGGCTCGCTCATGATTAGTGAGATATTTAGAACCTAGAGCTCTGATACCAACTTGTCACGACCCAAAGTCCCACTAAAAGCCATGATGGTGCCTAACCAGCTTGCTAGGCAAGCCAACACTCAATCGACAATAATAGAATCTAATTATTAAGTCATTAACTATTTCAAGATATAATTAACAATGCGAAATAATCTCAAATCAATCCCATAAAGGCATAATCAATGACAAAGTCTAAACACGACCACAAATGTCTAATAACGCCCAAAACCAAGTGTCACTATATCACGAGCATCTAATAAGAGCAACTAGAATCAACTAAACTAATACATCTGTCGGGAAAGGAAGTATATAAACAGAAATATATAAGTAGGGAACGGGGACTTCATGTGTTGCGTATCGGATGAAGAAGCTCACCATGAAGTCTCCAATAACACAATCCTACTCAGCTTAGGGGTACCACAACTTCTATTCTCAAAACATGCACAAAATATGCAAAAGTGTTGTATGAGTGAAAAACCACAATACTCGGTAAGTATCAAGTCTAACCTCAAAGAAATAATTATGCAGGGTCAACATTGACACCTACTAACAGCTCAATAAGAATATGAAGCACAAAAGGAGCAAGAAATAAAGCATGATATTATCAATCAGGTCTGTTAATAGAAATACAATAAAATTTGGAATCTATATATTTTTCAGACAAGGAGATAGAATTCAACATCAATTATCTCAGTTCTTTTATAATCATGATACGAGGCAATCAAAGTTCACATAGAATATAAGCGCCACTGCATGAGTTTAAGCTACCAATGCATGCACAAACAAGGGGGATAGTAGAATATCAGTTATCTCAATCTTTAACAATCACAATAGGAGTCAATCGATAATATATATATATATATATATATATATATATATGTGTGTGTGTGTGTGTGTGTGTGTGTGTGTGTGTGTGTGTGTGTGTGTGTATGCATGTATATGTATATATAGGAAGCAATAAATAGAATTAAACTCAGGCGGCAAAGTCGACCGAATGCAAGTATGTTAAAGCAAGATTAAAACATAAAATTTGGCGGTAGAGCCATCTAGAAGTGTTATTAATAATTTGGAATTAAAATACAAATATTATAACTTGAAACTTAAAAGCTGACAGGGGTATACAAGGCTTCAGAGGTTTTAGTGAGAGAAGTGTGTAGAGAGAAGTATCCGAAATATGGGTGTGTAGCTCTAGGGTAATAGAGTTTTTGAGATATATATATATATATATATATATATATATATATATATATATATATATATATAGGAAGTAATAAATAGAATTAAACTCAGGCGGCAGAGCCGACCGAATGCAAGTATGTTAAAGCAAGATTAATAACATAGAATTTGGTGGTAGATCCATCTAGAAGTGTTATTAATAATTTGGAATTAAAATACAAATATTAGAACTTGAAACTTAAAAGCTTACAGGGGTATAGCTCTTAAGGCTTCAAAGGTTTTAGTGAGAGAAGTGTGTAGAGAGAATTATCCAAAATATGGGTGTGTAGCTCTAGGGTAATAGAGTTTTTGAGGCTTTCGCCAGTTGGAAAATTCCGACTTAATCGGTGCTAATTCTATGGGAGGCTTGTCTTCTAGAGAAATTTATGAAAATTGCTCCGATTCGTTATCTGAGTCGGTTTCTCCTAAAGCTCCTATGATCCTAGAAGAAGATGTCTCTTAAATCTGTCAGACTGGAGTGTCGTGGACCGTTAAAGATTTCTCTATTTTCGCTATTCTATGTTGAAGTTCCAGAGAGTTTGGGAGAATCCGTAAAACGTTGCATAAGAAGTTCTCTAGTATGGGTTATAGGGATCTCGTATGGTTTAGATAATGGAGTTGTAGGGGTAGAAGGTCCCACTGTTGGTTTCTTCAGAGAAGTAGATGATGAATTTGAGACTAAGTATTCTCCAAGAGTTTGTAAATACTTATTCTTATAATTATTTTTGTTCAAAAATATTTTTAGTATCTTTGCCAGTGATCATCTCACTATTAACTCTCTTTTTGAAAGGTGAGGCTGTAATAGAGCTTCCTGCATAGTTTGTTGAAAACCCTTGTGACGTAGGAAGTTCAGGAATTACTTCTTCACCAGTATTGGTTTTCCATACATTTGAAACATTAATTGAATATGAAAATGGGAAATCTATTTGATTATAGTTAGCATAAATTTCAAACCATTTAAAGAAATTAATTTGTTGTTTAATAACATTTAGACTGTCATAAAAAATTGATTGGATTTTCTTCCTTTCTTCTCCTTTGTACTTGTTTAAAAACCAAGTTCTTCTAAAACGATTTTCAGGAGAATAAATTTTTTTTTGGAGACCTTTCTTGTCAATTTTAAATTCTATCTCCAAAGCACCAAAGATGTTGTCATCTCCTAATTCGGCACCTAGGGAGGTGTAAGTAGGAGAATCTAGTCGGTTGTAGGTAGTGTCGGAGAGGAAACCATTTCTGATTTTTCTACCTTATACCTAGCTTGTGGAACCCTAGATTCAAAATCTACTGTCTCGATTCTAGTGGAGTATGAAGATACTGAATGTCTAGCAGAATGAATTGATGGGATTTCAGACTGCGAAGAGGCAGAGGAACTAACTCTTTGGCTAAGGGACCTCTGAAAGGAAACTAGCACAGATCCGGAAGGGAATTGTTAAATTTGGAAAACTATTGTGTTTTGTGGCTTTTGAGCAAGAGTGGCATCCTGCAGAAGCAAGTTTTCAGGAAGAGAAATCTGATTCCAAGAGATTCGCTTAGGAATAGACAGATGAGACCTTTGTAGATCTGTCTGAAAGAGAACAGTTTCACCTTTGTGAGTAGTTCTCAAAGCTCCAGTGTTAAAGACAAAACTCATTGCCTTATACTGAATTCTGTAAATAATTGCTACTGGAATAGAACCAGCTTTAGTCTTATAATTCGATGTCTTAACATTTAGGTTTAAGGCATCTAAAATATTTCTATCCTTAACAGAGACTATGAAGTTAAAGAAACAGTCGAAATAAATTGGACCATTGCAGAGACTGGTTTCTACCATTCCTAGCAAGGAATCATTGAATTCTAGAAATCTAGAAACTCTAAGAGAGAGTAGGAGTGATGTGTCCAATCCTTCTCTGGATAAAGGCTTAGCAGCAATTTGTACCAAACCAAAATGAATATTATTATACTTCTTTCTATACTTTTCAATAGATTTGATATTGAGAAGTTTGATTTTCTCATGGTCTGATTCCAGAGGAATAGTCTGCTCAATAGTAGACATGTGATAATCACTTGTCAAGCTCCATTTCTGAGACTTGTAAATTGTTGACTGGAGATGTTTGGGGATTTTTCAGTCGTCAATTGATTGCTGCAAATCAAAGAAACTAATCTCTTCTTTGAGCTTAAAATTGGACGAAGATGAGGAGGAAGAAGAACTTGTAGATCTAAAAGAGAGGGAGTGAAAGTACTACAGATCAACAATTTAAAATTACTTCCTATCCTTGGTTCGAGAGACCAAGTGATTTCATAAAGAAGTTATTCAAGTTCTCAACTCTACTGCGTGTGGAAGAGTCAGATCTGGCGTTAAACTTCATAGATCTATAAATTATATGATCTCGTAAGCGGTTTGTTTAGATTTTATCTTACCATTGTGCTTAGAGTTAGATGTAGAGGGTAGATCTGTAAGTATACCAATTCTTTTACTCAAAAAGGTTAATCTTTATGATTGTTCTACAAATAATTACTTTTGGATGACCCAAAGGTTTTGCAATCATCTGCAAGCCTACCAGGTACATTTACAGGCATCACCTCGCCATAATTCTGGGAACCACGCTTACAGTGCAGATCCAAAAGGATCCCGGTGCCATCTTTAAAGCTTCTTAGTATTACAATCATATGTTTAACCATTTTATGGAAACGAATTAGTCGATCTACAGATATACCTTCAGAATTATCATCCTTGCACCATACCAAGATAAGAATAAGAAAAAATCTCAAAATTAACCATAAATAGATAGATCCGTGAGTTTCAAACTAGATCTTGTGGTACCACATAACAGTATGTGAAAAACAAGAATAACATCCTTACTTCCCCACTTGCTCTAATACCAGAGGGGCGGAAGCTAGTCCCTGGAGGGGTAGAGGGGACTGGAAAATGCGAAGCAAAAATATTTGGTTCAATAAATCAAATTGAAACTTTGATATACATAAAACAATTACCAAAATTTCTTTTTTATTTGTTGGATAGTTCAGTTGTGAACTATTCCAGTGTTTTGATGTAAATGCAATGATATTTTCTTTATCATTCTTAAGTTGTTTTAAGATACCACCATATACTATGTCTGATGCATATGTTTCTACAATTTTAAATGCAGATGGATCGAGGAGACTTAGGAAAGGGAGACTCTTGACTTTCAACTTAATTTGCTTGACAGCATTAGTTTGGGCATCCGTCTAAGGAACTGGAGGCTTTTTCAACCTGTCATGGAGGGATTTCAGCAGAATGCTTAATCCCGAAATGAAATCAAAAATATAGTTGACATAACCAAGAAATCTTTGAAGTTGTGTGTTGTCCAGAATTTGATATAGGAATTTGTCAGTAAACTGGAGGGATCGCTGGATCGCTGGATAGCTTCCGCCCCTCTAGTATCAGAGCCAGTGGGGAAGTAAGGATATGATTCTTATTTTTAATATACTGTTATGTGGTACTTCCAGATATAGTTTGAAACTCACAGATCTATATGGTTAAGTTTGAGATTTGTTCTTATTCTTATCTTGGTATGGTGCAAGAATGATAGATCTGAAGATAGATCTGTAGATCTACTAATTCTTTTCCATAAAATAGTTAAACATATGATTGTAATACTAAGAAACTTTGAAGATGGCACTGGGTTCCTTTAGGATCTGCACTGTAAGTGTGGTTCCCAGGGATTATGGCGAAGTGATGCATGTAAATGTACCTGTTAGGCTTGCAGATGGTTGTAAAACCTTTGGGTCATCCAGAAGTAATTCTTCGTAGAACAATCATAATAATTAACCCTTTTGAGTAAAAGAATTGGTATACTTACAGATCTACCCTCTACATCTAACACTAAGCACAGTGGTAAGATAAAATCTGGACAGACCTCTTACAAGATCATATAATTTATAGATCTATGAAGTTTAATGCCAGATCTGACTCTTCCACATGCAGTAGAGTTAAGAACTTGAATAATTTCTTTATGAAACCACTTGGTCTTTCTAACCAAGGATAGGAAGCAATTTTAAATTTTTGATATGTCGTACTTTCACTCCCTCTCTTCTAGATCTACAAGTTCTTATTCCTCCTCATCTTCTTTCAATTTTAAGCTCAAAGAAGAGATTAGTTTCTTTGATTTGCAGCAATCAATTGTACACTAAAAAATCCCCAAAATCCCCAATCAACAATTTACAAGTCTCAGAAATGGAGCTTGACAAGTGATTATCACATGTCTACTATGAGCAGACTATTCCTCTGGAATCAGACCATGGAAATCAAACTTCTCAATATCAAATCTATTGAAAAATATAGAAAGAAGTATAATTATATTCATTTTGGTTTGGTACAAATTGCTGCTAAGCATTTATCCAGAGAAGGATTGGACACATCACTCCTACTCTCTCTTAGAGTTTCTAGATTTCTAGAATTCAATGATTCCTTGCTAGGAATGGTAGAAACCAGTCTCTGCAATGGTCCAATTTATTTCGACTGTTTCTTTAACTTCATAGTCTCTGTTAAGGATAGAAATATTTTAGATGCCTTAAACCTAAATGTTAAGACATCGAATTATAAGACTAAAGCTGGTTCTATTCCAGTAGCAATTATTTACAGAATTCAGTATAAGGCAATGAGTTTTGCCTTAACACTGGAGCTTTGAGAACTACTCACAAAGGTGAAACTGTTCTCTTTCAGACAGATCTACAAAGGTCTCATCTGTCTATTCCTAAGTGAATCTCTTGGAATCAGATTTCTCTTCCTGAAAACTTGCTTCTACAGGATGTCACTCTTACTCAAAAGCCACAAAACACAATAGTTTCCCAAATCTAACAATTCCCTTCCGGTTCTGTGCTAGTTTCGTTTCAGAGGTCCCTTAGCCAAAGAGTTAGTTCCTCTGCCTCTTCGCAGTCTGAAATCCCATCAATTCATTCTACTAGACATTCAGTATCTTCATACTCCACTAGAATCGAGACAGTAGATTTTGAATCTAGGGTTCCACAAGCTAGGTATAAGGTAGAAAAACCAGAAACGGTTTCCTCTCCGACACTACCTACAACCGACCAGATTCTCCTACTTACACGTCCTTAGGTGCCGAATTAGGAGATGACAACATCTTTGGTGCTTTGGAGATAAAATTTGAAATTGACAAGAAAGGTCTCCAAAAAGAATTTTATTCTCCTGAAAATCGTTTAAGAAGAACTTGGTTTTTAAACAAGTACAAAGGAGAAGAAAGGAAGAAAATCCAATCAATTTTTTATGACAGTCTAAATGTTATTAAACAACAAATTAATTTCTTTGAATGGTTTGAAATTTATGCTGACTATAATCAAATAGATTTATCATTTTCAAATTCAATAAATGTTTCAAAAGTATGGAAAACCAATACTGGCGAAGAAGTAATTTCTGAACTTCCTCCGTCACAGGTGTTTTCAACAAACTTTGCTAGCAGCTCTATTACAGCCTCACCTTTTAAAAAGAGAGTTGACACTGAGCCGTTCACTGCAAAGATATTAAAAATATTTCTGAACAAAATAATTATATGAACAAGTATTTACAAACTCTTGGAGAATACTTAGTCTCAAATTCATCTTCAACTTCTCTGAAGAAACCAACATTGGAACCTTCTACCCCCATCACTCTATTATTTAAACCATACTTTATCCCTAGAACTCATACTAGAGAACTTGTTATGCTCTACACTACGGATTCTCCCAAACTCTCTGAACTTCAACAGAGAATAGCGGAAATCGAGAAATACTTAACAATCCAGGACACTCCAGTCCGACAGACTGAAGAGACATCTTCTTCTAGGATCGTAGGAGCTTTAGGAGAAACCGACTTAGATAACGAATTGGAGCAATTTTCACAAATTTCTCTAGAAGACAAGCCTCCCCCAGTATTAGCACCGATTATGTCGGAATTTTCCAACTGACGAAAGCCTCAAAAACTCTATTATCCTAGAGCTACACATCTAGACATGGTCTTAGAAGAAAGACCTAATACCATACAGATTAATTATAATGCTCATAATATCTATAAGTGGAACATAGATGGATGTTCCAATTATAATATTCTAGCCAAATTACAGCAGATGAAATGGTGGCCACTACTTACAAAACCTCCGACAATTGTTCCGACCAGAGTACTACTCATGTCTTAGTCGCTAGTTTTACAGATCAACTTAAGGGGTGGTGGGATACCCATTTAAGCGACGAGAAAAAACAACAAAATTTTCAAGCCGTGAAATTAGATGAATTAGGACAACCAATCCTTAAGGATGGTGAAACCATTTCTGATTTAATTAGTACTTTGATATATATACTATTATCAAAACATTTGTAGGTTGTCCAGGTATTTTTAGAGAAAATCCTCTAAAATACTTAACAACCTAAAATGTAAAACTCTTTCAGATTTTAGGTGGTATAAGGATTCCTTCCTCACCAGGATCTACGAAAGACCAGATGAGAATCTCCCTTATTGGAAAGAGAAATTCCTAGATGGCTTGCCTAAGTCCCTTAGAGATTTAGTCAAAGAAGAATTTCAGAGTCAATATTCCGGTGATATTGTTCCTTACAATCAAATTACCTATGGCCAGATAGTTAGCCAGGTTCAACAAGTTGCTCTTAAGATATGTAGGCAAGATAAAATGCTTAGGAAACTTTCAAAAATAGGGCGCTAAGACGTAGAGACTTAGGAAGTTTCTGCGAACAATTTGGTCTTCCTTCGTGCTGGTAAACCTCATAGGAAGAAGAATTCTAAAATTGATTCGTCCAAAATTAGAAAATACAATTTCAATAGAAAAAGGAAACCTTCCTATACAAAATATAAGTCTTTTAAATCTTATATTAAGGATGGAAAGACTTCTACTTCCACTGGCAAATGTTTCAAGTGTGGAAAGCCAGGCCACATCGCCAAATTTTGTAAAGTCTTAGAAGATCAAGAGCCTACAACTTGACGAACTCACTTTAAACAAAATAGAGAAATTACTTGTTGAACTAAGTGAGTCTTTGGACAATGCAGATAATGAAATGTCCGATGACGAGCAATTTAACAACATACTAGAAGATGATTTAGATTCATCCTCTACATCTTCGGAAGAGTCTGACCAGGATGACCTCCCTCAGATTAGTGTTCTCAGAAAAGAACAAGATCTGCTTCTTGAAGTGATTGATGATCTTCAAGATCCTGAGCTTAAAAGGGATTATTTAGGAAAACTTATGACAACCCTTAATAAGCCTCCAACATCTTCATCTTCAACTTTTCAAAATCATCCCCAGGTAGCCAATACCTACAACATTACAAATATTCTTAAGAGGTTTCCCTCTAATAGTTCTAAGGTAAGTGACCATTTCAGACCTTCAATCTGAAATAGCACACCTAAAGGAAGAAATTAGGGAAATAAAAGCTAGACAAGAACTAGATAGACTTGTCCTCCAACAATTATCTAATGAGCCACAAAAGCTCAATGAAGCTGTGCAGGCTGTTTCAACCTCTGACCAAGACGATGATGAAACAGAATCCTTTTCAGGACATCTTTCCTCTATTAGGATTCAGAAGTACCACGTTAGGGTAACTCTCATCGTCAGCAAGTCTTTTGTTTGGACTGGTATAGCTTTATTCGACACTGGTGCAGACAGAAGCTGTATCCAAGAAGGTGTCTTTCCAACTAAGTTTTTGGTAAAAACCAAAGAACGCCTAAGGGCCGCCAATGGTGAAAAACTTAAAATCACATACAAACTTCCTTCTGTAAAGGTCACAACCTCCCCAGAAGAACCAATTTGGTACATCCAAACTCCATTTTTATTAGTGGATCTTTGCAATGCAATAATCTTAGGTATTCATTTCATTCAACTTTACAAACCATACCTAGTTATGGACAAAGGCATTCATGTGGCTACTTCCTTTCCATAAGCCTCCAACTTATGAATTCATACATTCTTTACAAAATAAAGAAAAGCAAATTATGTTTTTAAAGGTAGAAGTAGCTTTTCAAAGAATATAGAAACAGCTAACTGATTCTACAATTTCTTCCAAAATTAAAAGTTTAGAAACTAGAATTCAACAGGAGCTTTGTTCCAATCTGCCTATGACATTTTGGAAACAAAAGAGGCACATTGTTGGGCTTCTTTACGAGCCTGACTTTCATGAGAAAAATATTCCAACTAAAGCTCGACCCATTCAAATGAACCACGAGCTCATAATGCGTTGTCAAAAAGAGATCAATAATCTCTTAGACAAAAGATAATTTCCCCTTCTAAATCTCCCTGGAGTTGTGCGGCATTTTATGTCAACAAAAACTCCGAAATCGAGCGTGGAGTCCCTCGCTTGGTTATCAACTACAAGCCTCTTAATGCAGCACTTAGATGGATTAGGTATCCTATTCCTAACAAAAAGTATTTATTACAAAGAGTCCATGCTGCCACAATTTTCTCTAAATTTGATTTAAAATTGAATTTTGGCAAATACAAATTGACCCAAAAGAAAGGTACAAGACTGCTTTCACAGTCCCTTTTGGACAGTATGAATGAAACGTAATGCCATTTGGATTAAAAAACGCTCCATCTGAATTTCAAAAGATAAAGAATGAAATCTTTAATCCCATATTCCAATTTCATTATAACTTATATAGACGATATCTTAGTTTTCTCAACAAACATCGATCAACATTTCAAACATTTAAGCATATTCTTTAACACTATTAAAGATAATGGATTAACACTGTCTAGGACTAAGTGCAGCTTGTTCCAGTCAAACATCAGGTTCCTTGGTCATAACATCCAACAAGGGACTATTACTCCTATCCAGTGATCCCTCCAGTTTGCTTACAAATTCCCATATCAAATTCTGGACAAGACACAGCTTCAAAGGTTTCTTGGTTGTGTCAACTATATTCTGATTTTATTCCGAGATTCAGCATTCTGCTAAAACCCCTATATGGTAGGTAGAAAAAACCTCCAGTTCCTTGGATGGATGCCCAAACTAATGCTGTCAAGCAAATTAAGTTGAAAGTCAAGAGTCTCCCTTTCCTGAGTCTCCCCGATCCATCTGCATTTAAAATTGTAGAAACAGATACATCACATAGGATATGGTGGTATCTTAAAACAACTTAAGAATGATAAAGAAAATATCATTGCATTTACATCAAAACACTGGAATAGTTCACAACAGAACTATCCAACAATTAAAAAATAAATTTTGGCAATTGTTTTATGCATATCAAAGTTTCAATCTGATTTATTGAACCAAAAGTTTTTGCTTCGCATTAATTGTAAGGCAGCTAAGTCTGTTCTGCAGAAGGATGTGCAAAACATTGCTTCAAAATATATTTTGCCAGATGGCAAGCTATTTTAACAATTTTTGACTTTGATATTGGAAATATAAAGGGAAGCTCAAATTCCATACTTGATTTCCTAACCCGTGAATTCCTTTAAGGCAGATAACATGCCTAAAAAACCAACGCCCTCGCGGTTAGCCTTACTAGCCTTGGAGAAGAAGCAACAACAACAGGCTGTCACACAACAGCCGAGAGACAAGTCAATTTCAGCAGTTGTTCAACAACAACAGACAACAGCAGTAGTTGCCAAAAAGTATCAAACAACAGAAGCTGGACCAAGCCAGCCAAAATGTAGATCACCTGCAGACTATGCCATGAAAGGCATCCCAATGGTGGTCATATCACAGCCGATTTCGACCAAACCAATTTCAATTGCCCAACCTCGAAGATGGGCAGATATCACCGAAGAAGAACCCTCTTCTGAAGATGATATTCAATTTGCACAACTACAAGCTTCGTAGTGGACGGCAGAAGATTTTAAGAAATGGATACAACTCATGGGCCTTACTTCAAAAGCACCCATGACTTCTCTCAACCAAGAGGAAGTGGTAAAATCAATGGTGCAACTCCTTGAAGTAGCTGCTATATCTTTCGCCGTGTCTTCTCCAGCTTCAACTTCAGCTGTGGTTGCAAAAATTAGCACGCCTTCAACTTCAACCGTAGCTGCTAAAAGCACCACACCGATAGAGGTGGTGGTGAAAAACCCCACTAAAAGGCAAGTGGTGGCCAAAAGCCCCACTACACAGAGCACAACGCCTTCTGCACCTAAACAGGCACTTTCTTCACCTATGCCTCAGCCAATTTCTTCACCAGGTCCTTATTCAAAGGAACCTCAATATATTAAGAACGAGATGACTTACTCACTCTTCCAAACCGAGCCGCATCTTTAGGATTCAAACCCTTCAGTAGTAGCCAAAATGATGCTCGACCCAACGTCCAATTTTTTTCAGAAACTCCTGTTCATAACCAGAAGTTCTACGAGTTTATCATTACAGACCCAAACCTATCACCCATACCACGGTGTGGATAAATAAAACCATCTCGCCAAAGGAATGGGATGATCATCTTATGAAAGTCAGAAAACTTTCCCAGCCATTTTCTCCCTAATTTTTCAGTTACTATAATTATAGGGATGCGTGGTTTAATGCCCTGACCTTTCAAAACCATACTAACAAACATTCAAATTTCCTCCTTTGGGACAAACATTTGCCAGTAGATTTTCTCTAATGGTTTTTGCACCAATGGTGGTTTGTTTACGACCAATTAGCAGACATATTTCCTCCACCAGTGAAAGAAGGATTTGAGTATTTTTGTCTCAGATTTCACGGAGACCAGCACATTCCCCAGTTGCTTCAATTTTCCCTCAGATTCCACATTCCATGGATACACACCCAGAAGTTTGTTTTCCACAAACGGCAAGGATTCAGAGGTATGCCTTGGTCAGCCTTTCAAGGCTACTGTAAGTGGTACAAGGCATGGAAGAATGCCACAGGAACCTACTTACCAGCAGTCGGAAAATGGTTTTCCAGCAACCCCAAATTTCTATCACCAACAGATGTAGCAAACACTTCATTCCTGCAGCAGAGAAGGCTAGTTCAAGCCAAATTAGCAGGCTCTACCAGCAAAGAAGACTACATCCAGGAGATGAAAAACCTTCTACAATAGCTTAAGGGAAAGGTTCACGATCAATGTTCATCCAGCTCGTCTGAAGAACAATCAGAAAAAGAGGATGACCTTGACTATGACCCATAATGAGTCAAAATCAGGACCAATTTGCCGCTGATATCAGTCATGACGCCAGCAAAGAAATTTTTGGAAAGTTACTGTAGCAATATTACTGTAGATTACTATGCACTTATCACTGTAGATCACTGTGCACTTTTCACTGTAGCAAAACATTGTACACTTTCACTGTAGCACAGTCTATAATTTTATAAATATACCCCCTCACTTACTTCAGAGGGCATTGAATACTTCACCCAGATTTCGGATACTTCTCTCTACACATTTCTCTCACTAAAACCTCTCAAGCCTTAAGAGTTATACCTCTGTAAGCTTTTAAGTTTCAATTTCTAATATTTGTATTTTAATTCGATATTAGTAATAACACTTATGGACGGCTCTGCCGCCTGAGTTTAATTCTGTTTATTGCTTCCTGTTCCTTACATTCTTCGTATTTTCCAGTCCCCTCTACCCCTCGGGGGACTAGCTTCCGCCCCTCTGGTATCAGAACCAGTCCCTATATATATATATATATATATATATATATATATGGGACTGGTTACTTATATATATTATATATATATATTATATATATATAATTGCACGAGTTCAGACTGCCAGCGCATCACAATACAGTACCATATCTCACCGATTTCATAAATTTGACACTGATCAAGTATCCAAACTAGCACCAACCTGAGTGTCTGCGCTAACAAGGCCCAAAGTAACATGACTAATCACCTGAATTTGGAGGATGGTACCAAATCCAAGGGTCGTTGCAGCGTGCAATTCGATTCTCTAATAGTAATAATACCATTTGCGGTGTGCAGCTCGATCTACATGTACAACCATTGCACTGTGTGACTTGATCCGCATATAATATCGTTGTGGCATGCAACTCGATCTACATATAATACTGTTGTGGCGTGCAACCCGATCCACATATAATATCATTGTGGTCTGCAATCCGATTCATATAACATCGTCAATAATCAATATCCGCTCATAAGGTCCGCAATGCCAATATTCTCATGTTTTTACAATATTTAACTCTCCACCTTATAAATATAAATATGAGGCAATATAATTAAAAGCACCATATCGTAATAATAGAAATGCAAATAAAAGCACAATGGCTAAAAGATGGCAATGCCTAATCATGTAACTTAGTACATCTCAACAATTCCATAAGAAATTTTATCGTTCAAAAGTCTTACCATAAAATTTAACAAGAATGAAATAAGTCATTTAACCACCAAATCATGAATCAATAGGACAAGCATTTGACAACGACTCGACAAAATAGCTCTATATGATAACACAATTATTCTCAATTCAATAGGTCATAACCCTGAACATGCTTCTAAGCCATACGAGTCATCACGTAGTCATAAAATCAATGAACATGAATAATAAGCTTACATATATCATATAAGGCAATCATAAGCCAAACATTTACCAGATATGATCATGACCAAGCTACACATATACACCCATCACCTCACATATACGTGGCTTCTGAATTGAGCAACAGGTAGCAAATAAATCACCTATGGGAAGAATTCTCTCTTACAAGGACAGACAAGAGACTTACCTCTACCCTGCAAGCTTTAATCAATCAAAAATTGCCTTTCCATTCAAATTCAACACCAAACGACTCGAATCTAGTCAAATACAACTTAATGTCAAATAAAGCCATAGGAATCAGTTCCAAACAATAAAGCTTCAATCTTTAATCAAATCTCCAAAAGTCAACACTCGGCCCACATGGTCAAAACCCGAGTCAAGAGGTAGACGAGCCCCACGAGTCCAAATATCTGATTAGAATCTAAAACCACTTCCACATACAAGTCGCTAGTGGTCTTGCATCTGCGGACAAAAGGGCCGCTTCTGCGACGTTGCTTCTGAGACACAACGATTGCATCTGCGATCCTCACTTATACAACCCTCCATCACATTTGGGAGAACCTTCCACATCATCTGCTTTGAGGTGCGACCAGAAATGTGCATCTGCACTACCTCCTCAGCCAGCCCAACCTCGCATTTGTGCAAAAACAGCTGCTTCCGCGAAGGCGTGGATGCAACCAATCCATCACTTCTACGACCTCGCACCTGCACAAAAACCATTGCGGCGGCGACACAATAGTACTAAATAATCCAAACCACTTTCAAATGCTCTGCAACCAATTCAATAACACCCGAGCCTCCGACCTTATCCAACTATACCAACAAGTCCAAATACATCATATAAACTTATCCAAGTGCTCAAAACACCACAACTAATATCAAAACCAAGAATCACTGATCAAAATCCATCTCTTAACTTTCAAACTTTCTAATTTCCCCAAACACGTCCGAATCATGCCTAAACATTGCGGATTTCAATCAAATTTGCACACAAGTCCAAATCAACTAAAAGAACCTATTTCAAGTCTCGAAACACCAATCGGATCCTAATAACATCAAAGTCAACTACTGATCAAACCTACTGATAAAGGATGACAAATGCATGTTTTGAGTGTGTTTTTGTGTTAATTCTTGCGTGAGTTACGGGAGTTCATACCGATTTTGAAGTGAAAATATGCTCATTGCATGTTTTTATGTGTAGGAACATACTTATGGGGAAAAGGATCAAATAGGAGAAAATTGGTGAAAAAAGAGCTGAAGAGAAAAGTCCCAGACATCGAAGCGAGGTTCACTCGCCAGACCGGGACCGGAGCAGAAGAAACCAGAAAAGCCTCGGATAGCGAAGCGAGGTTCACTTCGCAAAACCGGGACAGGAGCAGAAGAAACCAACTTTTCCAATACGAAATAGAAGAAGGAAAATTTGCCCCATACAAGCCATAGTTGCTATAAATACATCCTAAAACGTACTTTTCAGGGGGAGACACTACTTTGGATTGAGATTCGACCTAAGGAGGCAAGAATACGCTAGGAGCAAGGTGGAGAATGCTTCTACGAGTTTTTCACTTTCTTCTTCCTATTTCTATTATTGGTTATGAATTGTAGTATTGTAGTGTTGCATACTATTATGAATAACTAATTTGTTATCTAGGGTTTTGATGGAACCTTTTGTAGGATAAATTCTTGTTATGTTTTTATATAATTGAGCCATTAAATTTCTCTACATGTTCAACTACGTGTTTATTGTTGTGGATTGAATGACCATCAATTGATTGTGCCTATTTAGTGTGTATTGCTTGAGAGAGGGTACGCATTTTAGGTAGTTGTTGAACGACATCACTCCTAAAGTATATGAGAGATTAATACAGAGGGTTTAAAGGTTGGATTAGAGATAACAAAACCTTAGTGCGATCGTAGTGAGAGGTGAATTAGTGCCAGCTAGCGTAGTTCGAGAGAATATGTCTAGTAAATTGTGGTAGTTGCTCGAGAGAGAACTACGACACTCGGGGTACTCATGATCGGTAGAGAATAATTAGGCGGAATTATAGAAGACATAGCGGGAAGGATTCCGATAATTGGGAAAATCATAACTCTACACCTCCTTAATCTTGTCTCCAACCCTTAGTATCTTTAGTTGTTAATCTACTACTTTAATTTGTTAGTTAATCAGTTAGACATAAGAATATTAATATTTATAACTTATTAAGTGTTTGAGCTTGTCTACTTAGTGATATTAAACAATTGTAGCTACGCCTTAGTTCTCTGTGGGATTCGACTCCGGACTCTTAGACCGGATTATATTTGTAGCAACCGCTTATCCTTTTCAGGACTAGAGTTGGGCGTGATCAAATTTTCGCGCCGTGGCCAGAGAACTAATGGCGTAACTGTAGCTGTACATATTGTTAGGTTTCAAGTTTGAACTTATATTAATTTTTTTAGTATTTGATTTTTTTTATTTTTTTAGTTTTACTTGTTGATTTGAGAAACATGGCATCTTGGAATTATGAGAATTTTGATGTTGGTAATTCTACTGTTGATCTTCCTTGTACTTATTATGGATAAAACCACCTGTGGCAAAATTGTCAAAATATTCCCGAGAGCGAGTTATGTGCGCCTACTCAATCTTATGTCTGGAATGTATGTGATGTTTGTGGTGGTCAAGATGGTCACTTTTATGGTTGTGCTTATATGTCTTATCCTCCCTCAACCCCTTATATGATGGTTCTACTTTTCCTTGTGAAGTTAATAGGAACAAAGAAGCATGAGAAGTTGACTTGAAGGAGATAAAAGATATGTTAAAGTGCCTTGTGTAACAAAATGATGCGAAACAACTGCAAATAGAAAGGCAAGAGGCAACTATTCACAATTTGGAGGCTCAAGTGGGTCAATTGGTTGAAGCTTTTAATGCTCAACAAGCGAATATTGTGGATAGTAGCCAAGAAGAGCATGAATTAGATACTGAAATTGAGGTGCTAATGGAGAAGGTCAGAGTAGAACACCAACAATCTATCAAACTAGAGTTTGAGGATGCTGATGTTGAAGAAGTAATACTAGAGTCAGCTAAGGACATTGAAGATACAAATTTAATTGACTCTAGTGTGATTGGGGTTGAGGAGGTCGAAAATCTTGAAGTTCATGTATTTGAGCGCGTTGGACCTCATTCCAAACACTTCTCTACATTATGTCAGATGGTGAAACGAGAATTGATCCTTATGAGCATAAAGAGAAGTCAAGGGAAGAGATAGATGAGTCTTATATTTTAAAATTTTCAAGGCCGTCTAGGCCGCTAACACTCTTCGGTTGAGAGACAAAAAGTGCATGAAAATTTATTTATTTGTTGGCTCGCAAGAATTTGTACCGCCCCAAGAGCATAATTATAAGCTTGAAACAAAGCTTGGGGTTCAATTCATAAGCTTGAGGTGGAGGCAAAAAATGATTCACGTCGTGCTGCGACGTTAAATTAAGCGCTTGTTGGGAGGAACCCAACTTTAATATTTTCTTTTATTTTTTTATTTTTTTATTATTGTATTATTCTTGTAGTGTTATTTTTTATTTCTCTAGGAGCATGGAAGCAAGACTGTTGGAAAAAAGCAAAAGCAAGTGAGATGGTTAGAACTAAGTGTGTAGTGCCCGTTCAAAGAACCAAGTATGGGAGAAGTATGAGTACTCCATGAGTTGCTGATGCTTCAGCCTTTGGCATACCAGGGAGTTTCTTTTACCCTCTTGTATTTATGGGTGTACATTAGGGACAATTCACAATTTTAAGTGTGGGATGAAGAGACTGCTTGGGTGTTCCTATGCTATGTTAGTTGTGTTAATTTATGTATGCTAAAAAAAATAAAAACAAATTAGGTAGAAATAATCCCTCTTGGTTTTCTTATGACCACGGTTCTTTTCCAAGGGATGACTCTTTGAACCGGTAGTAGTTTTTGTTAGGTAGAATTTTCATAAGGCTTTCTAGACATTTTTCTTGAGGGATTAAAGTCCAGAGAAAAGTACAAAAAAATTCTTTTTTTTCTTTTTGAACTGATAATAGAATGGAGAGAACTTGAGTATCTATGCTTTTTGACATGTTTTTTATATAGAGGCTTAGGTGCGGAGCATTTGAACTAAGTATTTTCTTCATGATCTTTGGAATTACATGCCTTGAAAATATGTGTGGCTTTCTTTTGACACTAAGGCTCATCTTTGACTCTTGCGATTAATTTTCGTGTGCTTAAATTTTATGATGACTGTGCTAGTTGCTTTAACTTTAGAGTCGGGTCCGAGCCCTTCTAAGTGAGTCATGTGCATCGTGTGAGGTGAGATTTTGGTGTACTCTATGCCATCCTTACTAGTCTAGAACTTTCCCCATGTGTGAGTCAAAGCAAAATGATTAAGTTGTAAGTTTGGGAAGTGATATAGGCTTTCTTTGATTGAACAGTTAGCCTATTTTCCTACCAGTGCTAATATGATCTGTAGTCACCCCTTTTGAGCCTGTAGATCTTTTCTTTGGCAATCACATTACAAGTCGAATCCCCTTTATTCTTAATCAAATCTTGTTGAACCTTTATCTCCGAAAGCACTTAAGTAGCTAGAACAGTAAAGAAAGAGATTAGGTAACTTTTGAGTGGAACCATAGAAAGGCCGACAAGGTGCACTTGTGTATAAACAAGAAAAAGTACTAGCCAGAAATACCAAATTAAGGAGAGTGAAAAAAAAAGAATAACACCTCTTATGTCTTTGTCTGTGCTAGTGAGTATCTATATGTTGATGTGCGTAATGAAAAAGGGCCTAAATGTTTATGGTTTCATGGCAAGACATTGAATTGTTCATGACAACAAGGTGTTTGAAAATGAAGTGTAGTGTATTAAAGTGCTTAGGTGGGTTAGTCACTATTTTCTCCCAAATATATCCTACCCATCCTTTAACCTACATTACAACCTGTAAAGTCCTACTTGATCCTAGACTATACGAGCTTAAATTGGTGGAGACTTATATTACGGGCAAGCCTATGGTACGAGTTTTGGTGGCATAAGAGTTTCTTTGTGAGAGTGAACAAATTCTTTCGATTTGAGAGTCCTTAAAATATACTTGAACTTATATTGAGTGTGTAGACTACTTTCTTTGTGGTTTGTTGGTGAGGGTACATGTTTGCAAAGGATTGGTAGAGACCTTGATTTTTGAGTTGTCACAAGGAGCGAGTCATGGTGCGAAATGCATCAGAGTCAAGTTTTGAGGTGAGGATGTTAGAAAGAGCCACATGAATATTTTAAATAATCTTGGCACAAGTTTAAAACTTGAGAAAATATATAAAGAGTGCATATGTTGGGTTCTAAGCATTGATATAAACCATTATCATCGGTGTGATGCTTGAGTATGTTTTGAAAGGTATTTCTTGCTTATATGCTTAATTTTAAGTTGCTCAAGGACGAACAAGAATTTAAGTGGGGGTGATGATAAAGGATGAAAAGTGCATGTTTTGAGTGTGTTTTTGTGTTAATTCTTGAGTGAGTTGCGGGAATTCACATCGCTTTTGAAGTGAAAATATGCTGATTACGTGTTTCTGATGTGTAGGAACAAACTTATATAGAAAAAGATCAAATAAGAGAAAAATTGGTGAAGAAAGAGCTGAAGAGAAAAGTCCCGGACAGCGAAGCGAGGTTTACTTCGCCAAACGGGGACCGGAGCAGAAGAAACCAAAAAAGTCTCGAACAGCGAAGCGAGGTTCACTTCGCCAGATGGGGACTAGAGTAGAAGAAACCAACTTTCCCAATCTGAAATAAAAGAAGGAAAATTCGACCCATACAAACCCTAGTCGCTATAAATACATCCTAAAACGTGCTTTTGAGGGGGAGACACTACTTTTGAGGGAGATTCGACCTAAGGAGGCAAGAATATGATTGGAACAAGGCGAAGAATTCTTTTACGAGTTTTTCACTTTCTTCTTCCTATTTTTATTATGGTTATGAATTCTAATATTGTAGTTTTGCATACTATTATGAATAGCTAATTTGTTATCTAGGGTTTTGATGGAACCTTATGTAGGATAAATTCTTGTTATGTTTTTATATAATTGAGTCGTTAAATTTCTCTATTTGTTCAACTACGTGTTTATTGTTGTTGATTGAATGACCATCAATTGGCTGTGCCAATTTAGTGTGTATTGCTTGAGAAAGGGTACGCATTTAGGTAGTTGTTGAAAAACATCACTCCTAACGTGTGTGAGAGATCAATATGGAGGGTTTAAAGGCTGGATTAGAGATAAAGAAACCTTCGTGCGATCGCAGTGAGCAGTGAATTAGTGCCAGCCAGCGTAGTTCGAGAGAATATGTCTAGTAAATTGTGGTAGTTGCTCGAGAGAGAACTACGACACCCAAAGTACTCACGATCGGTAGAGAATAATTAGGCGAAATTGTAGAAGATATAGCGGAAGAATTCCGACAATTGGGGAAATCATAACTCTAGACCTCCTTAATCTTGTCTCCAACCCTTAGTATCTTTTGCTATTAATCTACTACTTTAATTTGTTAGTTAATTAGTTAGACATAAGAATCTTAATATTTATAACTTAGGAATTGTTCGAGCTTGTCTACTTAGTGATATTAAACAAATATAGCTAAGCCTTAGTTCTCTGTGGGATTCGACTCCGGACTCTTAGACCGGATTGTATTTGCACCGTCCGCTTATCCTTTTTAGGACTAGAGTTGTGCGTGATCAAATTTTGAACTCTCTAATTTTTTAAATTGCCAAGTTTCGACAAATATGGCCAAAACCTCCTTGGAACCTCCAAACTCAAACTCGAACATACGCCTTCAAAATCATCATACGAACCTATGGGAACTATCAAATTACAAATCCGAGACCGTCTACTCAAAAGTTAAAGCGCAATCAACTCTTTCAACTTAAAGCTTTCAAATTAAGAATCACTCTTCTAAAGCAACTCTGAACTCCTCGAAAATCAAAACCAACCTTATACGCAAATCATAATGTATCATAGAAACTACTCAAGGCCTCAAATCATCGAACGAAATGCTAAAACTCAAAACGATTGATCGGGTCGTTATAAGAAGTATTTTCTCCTTTTTAAATTAATTTTATATGACATAAATTTAGATTAATCAAGAACCAATGTGGCACTTGACATTGATAAATAAAAATAAACACACAAAAAATATCAAATGGGTCGTTTGTCCTAGAAAATATTGAAAGATGTATCAGGCAAAAAATTAAGAGCAGTTTGTGAAAACAATTTTAGTAGTATTAATTTTTTTCGAGATATTGATCGAAATCGAGTTAAAATTCGTAGGTTTTTAATATGGAAATCCGATGTAGCCGCCGAAAAGAACTTGATGTAATAAAAATATCATACGCCACTCAGAACCCATACACATTTGTTTAATCTTTTCCACAACTGTTTGGGCCTGTCCAAACCTGACAGATTGCTACATAAATAATAATAATCTGTCACAGATCTCCCGCTTCTCTCTCTTTCACCTCCCCACCGGCCACCACCCACCCCATATATAATTGAAGCAGATTCAATGAGCATTTCCATTTTCTTAGATGTGGGTTTGTATACATACACGTACTATTCATACATACAGTAACTTTTAGATAAGAAAAGACAATTCATATACTCCGTTAGATTCCAAATCTTAAATTAGTTTGAGATTGAGTTATACTTGGTTGGATATACGATCTCAAACGTATTTCTTGTGATGGAGAACCAAGTTGACATAGAGAATGAAGGAGGGATGGTGGAGGAAGAGAAAATAGATTTGGAGAGAAATTTCTCGACCATTTCAGAAAGTGGGATAAGAGAGCCTTTGCTTAAATCCAAGAGCAGAGTCAACAACACCTCCCAAATCGCTATAGTTGGAGCCAATGTTTACCCCATTGAAAGCCTCGACTACGAGTATGAATACTTACTTTTCTCTTATTCTGTGCTCTTTTGCTCCTTAAGTTCTTTAGTTTATTGCATCTCGTTCTCGAAAGTAGCAGAATCAATCAATAAATTCTTCCTCAGTTTCAAAATATTTGGGATTCATTTTAGTTTGACTATTTTTAGGATGGTAGTCTTTAGTCAACTTTCTGCGAACATCTTCAGATAACCAGGCTTGAGATTTTTCTTGTGCAATTAGTGTGATGATGGAAAAAGATTCTTTTGCTGTGTTATTATTGGAGCTGCAGGAATTAAAAGGAAAAACTAATGAACTGCCATAGTAAGAGATATGAACTATGGTGAAAGAAATCAGAGATCTTTGATGTTCAAATTTTTTAGTCTATGTATATATAACTGGTAATTACAAACTTAAGTTGGGGTTGAAATCTTAATGACTTATGCTGATCAGAACATACTCTCATCCTGTGTAAGAAGTTTTCTTTCTGAGGTTGGACTCTCAAATCCTATGTTTTGGTCCTGGAGTACAATTTGTTTTTTCTATCGACGAATTCCTGAATGCGCTTGCTTCACGAGTTTTATACGCTGGAGATCCTGACCAGCATCCTAATACCTTTTCAACGCAAATGAAATCTCTCTATCAAATTAATAATAACCCAAGATTTATTTTTTCATTTTGTAGTAACTTGCAGTTAACCGAAATACATGTTTTTTCTGGTAACTTTTATCTGTCCTATATTCACTTGAAGTATATATCCAATGTTCCATTTTGATCTTGTAAGGCATTTTTATGCAGGATTGTAGAAAATGACCTTTTCAAGCAAGACTGGAGATCTAGGAAAAAGGTCCAGATATTTCAATATATATTTCTCAAGTGGACTCTTGTGCTTCTCATTGGATTAAGTACTGGCCTTGTTGGTTTCTTTAATAACATAGGAGTGGAAAATATTGCTGGTTTCAAACTACTGCTAACTAGCAACTTAATGCTTGAGGGAAAGTAAGTACAACTTCAATCAAGTTATAGTTTATGAATAAGTTGTGATTTCAAAATACAATCTATGAATGCACAAAGGACAAAAGCGTGCGACTCACTCTGTTCAAGTTATTAAGTTATTTTAATTTCAGAACAGATATTTCCAGGCATTTGCTGCTTTTGCGGGTTGCAATGTGGTTCTTGCAACTTGTGCTGCGGCCCTCTGTGCACTTATTGCACCTGCGGCTGCAGGGTCTGGGATACCTGAAGTAAAAGCATATCTAAATGGTATCGATGCTCATTCCATTTTGGCTCCAAGTACATTACTTGTCAAGGTGGTTTTCTCTGTCTTTTTCCCTCTTGTGTATTCCTTGTTGCTTGCCAAATGGACATCTCTAAGAAGCATGATTATCTGGCTTGTAAAAAGTTTCACTTGATACTATTTTTCCAACTGTTCTATCTAAGTTGATTGGCATTTTCAAATTGCTTATCCTGGTATATTCCTTCTCTCACAAGGAACAAATTTTCATTTTGTTACTACTTACTAGTGCTATTGACTTGATATTGAATTGAACTAAACAACAACAATAATAAAGATTTCAAATAACAATATATGATGTAAGGATAATACGTGTTAACACTCAGATAACCGTACTTATATTTGTGCACTGTAGTCCACTTCATCCTTTTGTACCTTACTATGGACATCAATGAAGTAAATTAGAAATGAAATTGTGTAGTAAAGACCCTGAAGCTTTGGTCTAGCGGTAAGAGTTCATCTTGTGATGTGTGGTTAGGCGCACATCACAGGTTCTAACTCTAGCGCAGGCAAACCTTGGTATTTAAATGGAGAAGGATAGGAGGCATTTTCCATCAAGCTCCGAACCATGCCTACAGCCTCATGGATTTCTCGGTTATCAAAAATAATTATGTAGTAAAAAATGAATGATTTGCATTGTATGCCGTGTTTTAAATTCATTTGATTAGATACATTTGATATGGTTGCCCCTGCTTGTTACCCTTTCACTTGTTCGTTCTTAGGTTTGCTTTCTCAGACTGCCATGTTAAATTGAACTCTGGAGGTGTATCTTTATCTTCTTTTGTTTTGCTCTATATTAACAATCTGGCGTTCCCCTACAGACATCATTTACCACTATAAATGCTAAGTTACAAGCTGAAGCAGTTAGCACCCTAATTCACATTAAATGATTGTTTTAGTGCATTTGTCTGTTTCTTCTAGTTCAATGGGTTGTAATTTACCCACCCCATGCTTTACTATAGTGCTGATTGGCTCATTCGCTGAAAGTCATTCTCGAAAACACTAACTCTGACATTTTACACTTGGCAGATTTTTGGTTCCATTTTGGGTGTTGCTGCTGGATTTGTTGTTGGCAAGGAAGGACCTATGGTCCATACTGGTGCTTGCATAGCAAACTTACTTGGACAAGGGGGTTCCCGCAAGTATCATTTAACTTGGAACTGGCTAAAATACTTCAAAAATGACCGTGATCGTAGGGATTTGATCACTTGTGGTGCTGCTGCTGGTGTCGCAGCTGCTTTCCGTGCCCCAGTTGGAGGAGTCCTTTTTGCTCTTGAAGAAATAGCATCATGGTCTCTCTCTCTCTCACACACAAAAAGCTACACACACACATATTGAGTGCTAGCTTGCATTCATAAGAAGGCTTGTATTTCAAAATGTTCAATCGTTCTATTTGATGTTTTAGGTGGCGAAGTGCTTTACTTTGGAGGACTTTCTTCACAACTGCTGTCGTTGCTATGGTGCTCAGGTCTCTCATACAATTCTGTCGCAGTGGGAAATGTGGACTATTTGGGCAAGGAGGTTTGATAATGTTTGATGTCAATTCAGGAGTATCTAATTACAACACAATAGATGTATTGGCAATAATTTTAATTGGAGTACTTGGAGGCCTTTTGGGAAGCCTTTATAATTATCTTGTCGACAAGGTCCTTCGGACTTACAGCGTCATTAATGAGTTAGTCTTCTAAACCCCTTTTGCCAACACTATATGTTTAGTTCTCTCTCAGTTGTTAGTCAATGGAGGGGTAGGTGTTCTAGTCTGATGAAGTAACAATTTTAAGAAGTATGCAAGGTTTTCTTGAAGCATGTCTCACTTCTCTTTTGATTTCAACTTTATATTTTTCTTTTCTTTCTTTTGCAGATTGAATTTCCAGGTAGATACCTGTAACCGATCCATAATGATTTTGTGGATAACAGTGTATTTCATCAGGATATTTCACCTAAGCATGCATACATAGTTCGAAAAGTTCATCTTAAATGGGTCATTTACTCTTTGCCATCAAAAGATGTTTGATCAATGTTCTTCGTTTCCAAGTTATTTGGTAGTTGTAAAGATATACTATATGTATTCGTTGGTTATTTATTTATTTATTTTGTGATGCCATCTCTACAGTAAGTTACATGAGCTGTTATTTCCATAAGTAGAATTTTCTTGGTACATAAATTGTGGTTGTACTCCTGCTTTTTTCTTTGGCTGAATCTTGGAATCAAAAATGATAATTATGATATTCTTTCTGCCTGGTTTTCCTTCTACTTCTGCTTTTCCTTTGGTTAATTTTTGGCAGTGAATTACAGGAGAGGTCCTGCTTTCAAGATCTTGCTTGTCATGACCGTTTCCATCCTGACTTCTTGTTGCTCTTATGGCCTACCATGGTTGGCAAGGTGCACCCCTTGTCCTGCCGGCTTGGAGGAAAAATGCCCAACTATTGGTCGCTCTGGAAGCTACAAGAATTTCCAGTGTCCACCAGGGCATTACAATGATCTTGCATCCCTCTTTCTGAACACCAATGATGATGCCATTCGCAATTTGTTTAGTTCAAATAATTCAAATGAATTTCACATCTCTTCACTTCTCGTCTTCTTTGCTGGGGTATATTGCCTTGGCATTATTACCTATGGAATTGCTATTCCTTCTGGACTTTTCATTCCTGTCATACTTGCTGGAGCCTCCTATGGGCGTATTTTCGGTAGAGCCTTGGGTTCGTTGTCCAATCTTAATGTTGGTCTGTTTTCGCTACTTGGTGCTGCTTCTTTCCTTGGTGGCACCATGAGAATGACAGTATCAATTTGTGTCATACTCCTTGAGCTCACAAACAATCTATTAATGCTTCCGTTGGTGATGCTTGTTCTCCTCATATCAAAAACTGTGGCCGATAGTTTTAACAAGGGTGTGTATGACCAGATTGTGAAAATGAAAGGCTTGCCTTTCTTGGAAGCTCATGCTGAGCCATTTATGAGGCATTTGGTCGCTGGAGATGTTTGTTCTGGGCCATTATTGTCATTTTCAGGTGTAGAGAAGGTGGGGAATATCGTACATGCTTTGAAGTATACTAGGCATAATGGATTTCCTGTGATTGATGAGCCACCTTTCTCAGAGGCACCAGAGTTGTGTGGGCTCGTTCTAAGGTCTCATTTACTTGTCTTGCTCAATGGAAAGAAATTCATGAAACAACGTGTATTGAGCGGCTCCAGTATTTTGAGGAGGTTTCATGCGTTTGATTTTGCTAAGCCAGGATCTGGGAAGGGGCTTAAGTTTGAGGATCTCGTCATCCCGCAGGAGGAGATGGAAATGTATGTTGATCTCCATCCTATAACAAATACATCCCCATACACAGTAGTGGAAACCATGTCTCTGGCCAAAGCTGCAATCCTTTTCCGACAACTTGGACTCAGACACTTGTGTGTTGTCCCAAAGAAAACTGGGGTAAGTCCTTCTTCCCCCTCTCCCTCTCTCCACCCCACCCTGTCCCCTGTTTCTTTTGCCATTTTTTCCGAATTTTCTTTTCTGATCTCCTTTTGTACCTTGGTTTAGTACATAATGTGTATGATCTGCATCACTAGTTTTCAAGTTTTGATGGAAACTTGGGAACTAGGATCATCTAGGCCCATTTGGATGGATTGGAACTTCATTTAGTAGACTATGGTGGGAGTAAAGATTTCAAAACCATCAATTATTAGTGATACTTTAATACTAAGTATTTCAAATGATATCTCAATCAAAAGTATTTAATTTGAAATCCATTGAATATGTTGTGACAATTCTTAGATGTCGACAGCTTGAGTTGGAATGCATTAACTTATATCTGCAACATGTGCTAATACATCACAGTTGCATACAAGTGGATGCATGCATTCGGGGGTTGGGGCGTGGTTTCGTGTTCTTGTTATGCACTTTTTGCTTGAGAAGAAGGTTGATGACTTTGTGTTATCTTATTCTGCATTCTACTACTTTACAATAATGTCCTGAAAATGTAGATCTTTTGAATTTGTAGAGGGCTCCAATCGCTGGAATCTTAACAAGGCATGACTTCATGCATGAACATATATCGAACCTCTACCCGCATCTCGTCCCCCACAAGTAGCAAGAGAAGTTTGCTCATTCCACAGGTAAACACGCAGCCTAGTGTGTATTACTATTCCTTATTGTTTTGGTTTCCAGAATTACTCTCCTTGTAATTCTTTTGGTCTTGATGTTTGTATAACTACGAATACTCCGAATTTTTCAATATCAAGCTTGTAATCTTGCTTGTTCAAAGCAGTTCGTAGAGAAGTTAGTACCAAGGAGGAGGATAACGTGCTTGGGCGTGACATTATAGCCTCGAACTCATAATGTACAATGGTATTGCTAAAGCATTTAAATTATGTACATTGATTGTGAAAAATATATTTGGTTCTGGCGACATCATAAACAATCAATGCTTTGATTAGATTACCTCCTTTTGACACAGAT
This sequence comes from Nicotiana obtusifolia, assembly GCA_002018475.1. Taxonomy (NCBI): domain Eukaryota; kingdom Viridiplantae; phylum Streptophyta; class Magnoliopsida; order Solanales; family Solanaceae; genus Nicotiana; species Nicotiana obtusifolia. The sequence goes on from MCJB01026265.1 coordinate 158,872, forward strand.
CACTGATTTACATGCATGCTTGGACCATTTCGTACTCAAATAAATTCTATTTTACATGGGCCTAAAGTAGGGTGTCAATAGTTCGGTTCGATCAGTTATTTTATAAAATTTATACCATATCAATTTTTCGGTTATTCTATTATGTATAACCAAAATTAGACCTTTCGAAACCGTTTCAATCATGTCGGTTTTCTCTTCGGTATCAGTACGATTCGGAAAATTTTCGGTAATTTTTTGTAATGTCATGTAAAAGTCACTAGTAGAAGTAGAATGCAATAACATACATACTTTTATAGGACATAGCAAAACTCCCTGGACATTTATACAATTTAAAAGGTGATGAATTAAGAAAATATGAAAGATGACTAGAGTATAGATCTATCAACTATTCTAAATATACAAAAATAATATAAATTACACGAGTGAAAAAATATTAACTAAGTTGGGATTAAAGAATAAAATCTATAGAAAATTAAATATTCAAAAAGATAAATTAAAATCATATGAAAGGAAACATATTCAATATATTGTAGTTTGCTACTCATAATCACTACAATATCTTATTTCTTGCTAGTGAACATGCTGGAAATAATTTAATTTCAATAGAAGTAGCATAAGAGGTTTGGGAATTAGGATTTTGAGCTCAATTACTTGTTGGCTTGTAATTGTTTCATAATTTCAAGGCCCAAGAAAAAACTTAACGCTTTATTATTTTTAAAATTAATATATAAATATATTGTTCACATTATAATTTTATTCGGTACGGTTCGGTAGTTTTACCCTAATTATCAATACGATTATAAATTTATATAAAACCTACGGCTTTAATAAAAGAAACCTAAAATTTGTTTTGGTACGGAATGTTTCGGTTGGTTTAGTCGGTTTTTAAATATCTATCGACGCTCGTGGCCTAAAAGTACCTTGTGACTCTGCTCTTCAATTGCCTCAGTATATACTTCTTGGCTAATTGCACCATTAGACAACTCTATACCACAAAGGCTATCATACTCAGCGGAGTAAAGAATTTAGAAGCACGTCCAGTGATTTATCTGCTGCCTTCTCATGATGCCCTACTGCAAAAATTTATACGGTAAGAGACGCATCATTATCAGATGTTGTAAGATTAAGTATCATTGTAGCTGCCTTCGGAGCCCTAATACATCGAGAACGTAAAATATTTTAGAAATGAACAAACTTCATAAAGAAGATCAAACTGATCTTGTGAAACAACTGGTAGAACTTGCAGCCTAAAAACAAGTGCATATCATCCAAATTTCTCAAACATATACTAAGAAAAGCCCCAGCAACTAATTGTATAAAGAGGTCAAAACCAAACTCGACAAGTCCAGGTAATCTTATATATAGCCCATGTTGAATTGCCCAAGCACGGGTGCAGCATGCATGTCCGTGTAAATGACACCATCCCAAGAGGCAACTCCTCTGCAACTGACATTGTTAGACCTTCTACAGCCCATTTTGAAGCACAATATGGTTCTACCAGTCAAGATTTAACAAGGTCTCCAAAATTTAGTCCAAGTCAAACCTGTAGAGTGACATCAGCAAGCTGCATAAAGCTACTCCTTCTGTCCCAAAAACATGATACTTTTCAGATTTCACTTTTTCATATACCTTTTAAATTGTTAAAATTTTTAAGTTATTATGACTTATTGTATATTTTATGTAAATTTCAAATATATAACTTCTATTCTAAAAAAACATGAAAGTTCCACCTCTGAATTCATAGTTAAAATTAAAAAGTTTAACTCTCGAAATTTAAAAAATATTATCTTTAGGGGCTGAGGGAATTGATAAATAAGCTGCTTCATCAGCCATTTCACATGGAAGTTCACATTTGAAAACCCCCCAAATTAAACATAATCTTATTGGCAAGTCTACATCTCAACACCCAAACATGATTAGGGCTTCTTTCGTTTTTTAAATTTATTATACATAGAAGGAGGAAGGAAAAATGAGATCGAACCCCATCAATAAGATAGAAATAATCAAATAGGGCTACCCGTGATTCCCCAAACATGATCAAGACTAGGTTGTCAAGTGCTATATCATGTTTGAGCTCTAAAGCAAGTTTATATAAAAATGTCCATATATATATATATATATATATACACATACGCTATTTTAGCTCACTACTAGAAATTCAGAAAAAAGCTACTACGAAAAGCGATCAAAGTTGGTCGCTTCTTGGCAAAAAAGTGACCAAAAAGCGACCAAACAGGCCTGGTCGATATTAAGCTGGTCACTTTACCTTAGGGACCAAAGTTGGTCGTTAATTAGCGACCAACTTTGGTCTCTAAGGTAAAAGAACCAAATATTTCGGGTAAAGAAAATAGCGACCAACTTTGGTCTCTAAGGTAAAAGAACCAAATATTTCGGGTAAAGAAAATAGCGACCAACTTTGATCACTTTTAATATTTTAATAATATAATATTTGCGACCAAAGTTGGTCTCCAAAGGTAAATTACGTTTTTTTTTTAATTATTATTAACCATAAAAAAGCGACCAACTTTGGTCTGTAAAGAAAATATTATATTTTAAAATATGGAAAATGAAGACCAAAGTTGGTCGCTATATTATTAATTTTTTTGATTTTTTTTTTTAAAGTAAGAGACAAAGTTGGTCGCTATTTGCAAGAATTAATTTTTTTTTAATTATAAGCGACCAACTTTGGTCGCTATATTTGCAGAAATTATTTTTTTAAAATGGAATAGCGACCAAAGTTGGTTGCTTTTGAGAAATCTGGGTTAAATGGCGACCAAAGTTGGTTGCTATTGTCCAGAAAATTATTTTGTTTAAAGGGAAAAGCGACCAACTAGCGACCAACGTTGGTCGCTTTTCTTGGTATATTTTTGGCAGAAACTGTTTGTTTTGGCAGCTACACCACCTGCCAGCTTACCAAAATTCCTAAACAGGCATTTTATGCCAACAACAATAATAAATAACAACAACAACAACAACAACAACAATAAACAACAACAACAACAACAACAACAACAACATTAAAACTAACAAACTATAAAGTTCAATAGAACTAATACATTAAGCTAACCAAACTAAGTTAATTGTTATTACAAGTCAAGGATTGTTTTGTACATCATTATCATCACCGTCTGATGAACTTTCATCACGAAGACGGTATGCAGAAGGGTGTAGTTGTCTAGGACGGGAAGAATGATAACGGGGAGGACGGGAGGAACGAGCACGGGGAAGGCGAGCCTCTGGTGATGACTCACGAAACCGGAAAATCGAAAAACTGCCAGAAGCCAAGAGAGATTTGAGCTGCTCTTGTATGCCAATGTACTGAGCATCTCTAATCCTTTCTCTTTCCTTGGCGGCTTCTAGCTCGGCTGTGAGCTTTGCCACATTCTCCCGCACAGAGGAGAGGCTCTCCCCATCAAGTTGCTCGGCTTGCGAAGAAGTCCCTATTCCTTGCATTCCACACTTATAGCGATGGAATTTCTTAGTAGGAAGCCCGTATACCTTCCCCCATTTTGGACCGCTAGCAGCCTACGTCCATATTCTTTCAGCATCCTCGTCCGAAGGTTGGATTGGGTACTCATTAGGTGGCTGACTGCGTATGAATTCCTCCACTTCAGCTATGAAGCGACCCTATAAGAAAAAATTACATTGAATTAGTATTTCAAAGTTTATATAAAAGTAAATCAAAATACTTAATGAAAAGTAAAAACTTACATGTACAGTCGAGGCTCGGCCCTCGACCAAACTTACATGGGCGGGTAGAAAACTCTACTTTGGGGTGAAAGTGGGCGGCGAAAACTTCCCTTCAAACTCTCGCAAATGCAAGTATTTAAAGGAGAAAGTAGAGCTAGGGTTCTTTAGGTGGGATTTCAAATTTGAACGGCTAAAAGAGCCGTTCTAGTGACCTGAGGTGGTCAGTCATGGCGGCAGCCGAGAGTTAGTAAAAAATGAAGGCGCACTATCTGTGCATTCATAAAGAGAGCAAGATGATAGAGAAGGAAATGGAAAGTTGGAAGAACGTGACAGATAGAAATTTTGGTAAAAAGGCAAAAGAGATCTTTTGTTGGAAAAAGGAAAGATTTATTTCTGTAAATTGGATTGGGATATCTTGACCAGACTTGATTTAAATTTTTTGAGATTAGGAAGGGCACTTAGGTCTTGTTACAAGTGGAGAAGATTCTAGACCCAAGATCGTAGCCGTTGGTAATGTAAATTGATGGCTGAGATTGGTTCTACAGGGTTCCTTGGGTTTTGGGTTCGGTATTTCGCAAGAGTTGGGCCATCTGATGGGTCCAAAATGTAGGTCTTTAAGAGATGTTTGGACTTGGAAAATGGACCATTGAAGGATCTTTTTGGCCTTGGTTCAACTAGAATATTCTTGAAGAATTAACTCAAATAGCGTCCATCCTACCATTTAAATTAAAAGTAATAGGTGAATGTATAATATATGCATAATTTATTTATTATATGTGTATAATCAATATGTAATCTATATATATCGCAAGAAAAAGTAAACAATTAATATGACCGGCTATTTATGTAAAGATCTCTAAATTCTTGGGAATTTACTTCTTTCTTTGAGCTTCAATACTAAATCCAAATTATGCTCTAATGGGTGGTATTATATCAATGAAATTAATGTTTAATAACCTGCTATCCCATTATTAATTTAGAATTAAACTGGCTTGGGTGTACTGAGACGGTGATATAGGGACCTTCACCCTTCATAATCACATTTTAAATAGAGGGAAACAAGGCAAAGGGGTGGGGTGATTTTATCAAGGTGTTCAAACTTGAAACAAGTGTCTGACAAAGAGTGTTCAATTTATGGTACGTACATCTAAAACCTAATATTACTTATATACTCAATGCAACTTTCTAACAAAGAATGGTCAGGTTGACTACCATTTAAAGACATGTGGCTTCGGCTCGGGGAGGAGGGGGGAGGGGGGAATTTACAAAAGAATACATAGGCAAAGGTAATGCAGTGGTAAAAGAATTGTATCTTTTTTAGCCTACAAGACAGAAATACTCCCTCCAGTCCATTTTAATTAATTTTTTAGCTATTTTTACACGAGGAATTTAGCTTTTAACATTAATTAATAATATACTTGACCGTATTAACCTTAAGGCAATTCCCAAAATATACTCTTTTTCATCCAATTATGAGTAACACCATATCCGGGGAATCTATAAGGTGGAGCTTCAGTAACTTTACTGAAGTTCTGGACCCTCTCCCAAATTTCATCACCTGAAAGTATCGGAGGTGGAGAATCATATTCCGTTTTATTCTTTTTGAATGCATTTTTCATCTTTCTAAATTAATAATATAATTAACCATATTAACCTTAAGGCAACTCCCAAAATATACTCTTTTTCATCCAATTATGAGTAACACCGTATCTGGAGAATCTATAAGGTGGAGCTTCAGTAACTTTACTGAAGTTCTGGACCCTCTCCAAATTTACTCACCTGAAAGTATCGGAGGTGGAGAATCATATTCCATTTTATTCTTTTTGAATGCATTTTAAGATAAGTAAAAGATATGCCTACTAAAGCGGAAAGATTATCTGCAATTGAACTGAAAATATTACTAAATATTACTGCAATTGAACTGAAAATAATGGTCACCTAAATATTACAACAAATAATGGTCCATAATAAGTGGATTAAAACCTAAAAATTAAGTGAATTATCTGCAATTAAACTGTAAATACAGAGAAAACATAATGCAAGAAGTGGCAAACAAACCAAGAAACAAATAAAACAAGACTAATTAAAACAAAACCTAAACCCTAATCCTCAATAAAATACAATGTTCAAAGAATTGAAACACTAATTGAAATAATAAACTACAATACATCAAATATTGTAACACACACACACTAGAAATAACAAAGATTGAAGGTTATAATTCTAACCTTGATTTTTTTTAGGTGGAGAAGGAGAGAGAGAGGGGCGGCAGTGCTGGTAGCCGGCGAGCAGTGGCCGGCGACGCGGCGACGCGGCGGCAAGCAAGGGGCAGTGGTGGCACGGGGTGGGGGATGGGATTTGGGTGACTGAAATTTTGGGGAAATAAGAGAAAGTTGGGAAATTTTGGGGAAATAAGAGAAATGGGAGAAACCCCAGTTTTGTCTCTAAAAATTAGAAAAGCGACTAACGTTGGTCGATAACTAAAAATTTTAAATTGAAAATAGCGACCAACATTGGTCGCTATTTTTGATCTCTATAGTATAGTCTATTATATATATTACGTGTATTATATATACTAAGTGTATAGTATATATATTTAGATATAGTATAGTCTATTATATATACTTAAGTGCATAGTATAGTGTGTGTGTGTGTGTGTGTGTGTATATATATAGTATAATATAGTATATAGTATATTAGTGCATTAGCTAAGATATATATATATATATCTGTGTGTGTGTGTGTGTGTGTGTGTGTGTGTGTGTGACGGCCTAAAGGGTCATCACTTGTTTTTAGATTGAATTCAGTGTTCCGAGGCTTAAAAACCTCCTTTTTACTTCACCTCGATTTGCATGTGCAGTCTATATAATTTTTCAGAACGTTTTTACGTGAAAAGATTAAAAATGTGAAATAGAGCTTTAAAACTCAAGTGAGTTGATTCCCGTCAACATTTTTAGTAGATGGACCTGTATAAGTGTTTTGATAGTTCAAGTAGGTCCGTATCGTGATTTAGGACTTGGACGTATGCCCGGAATCAAATTTTTAGGTCCCAAACTCAAGATATAACCATTTAATGAGAAAAAAAAAAAACAAAGATTTCTTCGTATCATAACTAACCTCATGATCCCCTCTTCCCAAACCCATCAGATCTTCTTCCCCTAATTTCCCCACCTTTCACGACTCTCACAACCACTTTTCCATTTCTGTGTAAGGGAAGAAGAATAAGGAAGAAAAACGGAAAAAAGCTATTGAAAGGCAGAGAGTTCTATTGGAGCACCTTCAGTCCATTCGTTCTTCTTCTCATCACACTCATGATCAGTCTTCTTCTCTCACTCCATCAATTTGTTTAGCTGGTGACAGTGCTGCATATCGAAGGACGGCTGCTTTTGATGACGTTGTCATTGTTGCAGCTTACCATACTGCTATTTGTAAAGCGAAACGTGGAGGTTTTTAAGACACCCTAGCAGATGATTTACTTGCTCCAGTTCTGAAGATTGTATTTATCCAACTATTGTGAAATCTTCGCAAAAGTAGCAGTGAAAGTGGAGCTCGAAGTTGCATTCAAATTTTCAGTCACTGGCTTCGTTCGTTGTCACCGACGAAAACTTTGTTTTGGAATTACCTAGTTGCTAAGCTTGTATTTTCAACTCAATTCATTTAATACAAAGTTGCTGAAATTTATATTTCGACATCGAAGTTTCAAGGCAAAAGTTTGTTGGAATCTTGAATTTGGTTGCAAAGCGAGGTAAGTATCCGGTCTAACCTTAGCTTGAGGGATTAGGAGTTGTGTCCTATTTGTTAATTGCTTCTTGTTGAGTACGACGTATAGGCATGGTGAGGAGTATCTATACGTTGGTGTCGAGCATGACCGTGAGTCTTAAATGGATAGTTGTTGTGTTCTTAAATGATACTACGAAAACCTTAATTGATGACTCTCGATGTTGAGCAAGAATCAGTTTATTTATCGTGGACTTTATTTATAATTGAGTATTGGCATTAGTTGAGCTGAGTAGAAGTTGAGTTAAGATTGGTTATAGCTGATTCTCCCTTACCGGGATGTTTGCTTTGATATTATTGTTCCCTTGCTGGGAAGTTATTATATTGCTTTTGTTCCCTTGCCGGGATTTCTTGTGATTTTTGTGATGACTTGTAAATGGGAGCGGGTGGTACGCCTACCACAAGATGTGATGAAATGGAAGCGGGTGGTACGCCTACCACAAAATATGATGTAAATGGGAGCGGGTGGTACGCCTACCACAAGATATGATGAAATGGGAGCGGGTGGTACGCCTACCACAAGATATAATGAAATGGGAGCGGGTGGTACGCCTACCACAAGATATGAGAAATGGGATCGGATTGTACGCCTGCAACAAGATGGAACTGAAAGTGAAAGTTGCTTGTATTTCTCTTTATTCGTGTTAGAAGCTAAATTGTAGTTTCCTTATTATTCTTTAATGATCTGTTTTATCTGCTACCCCGAAGCATGTTTCCCTTCCCCAGCTTTAATTGTTTAATTACTTTTATCTTTCCACTGTAGATGTATATGTATATATAACTGCACAGGTCTATCTGGAGTCTGGTCCTAGCCTCGTCACTACTTCGCTGGGGCTACGCCAGGCACTTACCAACACATGGGGTCGGTGGTGCTGATACTACACTCTGCACTCTTTTGTGCAGATCCCAACGTTGCAGATTTTGGACCGTAGGGAGCTTCCAGCTTCTTGCTTATCAGGCGACCCGAGGTAGTCCTGCAAGCGTCCGCAGGCCTTGGTGTCTCCCGCTATCTATTCTACCTGTTTCTTTTATGTGATCCCAGAGACAGTATTTTGTTATTTCTTTTAGACCCTTATTTGTAGTAATCTTAGACAATCTGAGAAGCCGTGACACCAAATCTTGGGTAGTTTCATTAAGCAGATTTTATTAGCGGTATTTTAAAGTCTGAAATTTTATTATTCCGCTAGTTAAGTTATGATGTTTATTAGTTGTTGGTTTTAAGTTATAATGAATTTAAAAATAAAAATAAGGCAAATAATTCGGTTGATTGGCTTGCCTAGTTTTCACTAGTAGGCGCCATCACGACTCCTGAGGGTGAAAAATCCGGGTCGTGACAATATATATATATATATATA